>WOGR01007998.1:0-12359 GCA_015342045.1 Leptinotarsa lineolata | reverse complement strand
TCTAGACTTCTGACGAAATCTTTCAGGATTGGCTCACCTCAAGGCGTTCATTCGCCCTTCGAAGCTTGAGACCAAACAGTTGTTGGACTATAGTAGGGATAGACTACGATGTCTAACAGGTCTCCTTATACGCCACTGTCGTCTGAATCATGTGCAGAGAGTCGGACTGTCGGAAGACAGTGTGTGTCGCCTCTGTTTGGAATATGATGAAACAGTAGAACATATACTTTGTGCCTGACTCGCTGTGGACCAGAGTTTGGTAGAATCACACTCTCAGCANCTCAGCATCTGACCTGAGAGATCACTCACCATACAAACTAGACGGCTTCTTCAAAAAGCTGGGTTTATTTGGTCGAGTTTGAATATGTGTGAGCCACAATAAAACCTTGTGGGTTGCAGTGGAGGGTCGAATAGACCCACTCACTTTTGATCTAACCTAACTTTATCTATATTATCATCATTATTTGATCTTGCACAATGAATTTGGACAACTCAATGGAACTTTCGTTCTACTCACCATTGAAAGAAGTGATAAATTAACAAATACTCTAGAAATTACCACTGCTGTCAATGATATTTTTATTGAGAACGTTGACAAACTCATCATATATTGGAGAGTTAGTGAAAAATAAAAATTGCACATCAGAAATTCAAATTCCAGTTCAATCCTAAATCCTCTACCACGTATTCTCATAAAGATACTGCCTATGAGTTGGCTAACTTATGAACTGTTTATATTGTCTTGTGGGACAATACACATATTGCCAAGCTAATATTCATTACACAAAAAAGAATAATCAGACTAATATTCGATCTCACGTAGAAGATATTCTTGTTAACATAAAATTTTGACACGCTCCTGTATATTTTTGTTTCAGTGAACTATTTTCATGAGCACTCATTTAGGAATTTTTGATAAAAACAACGAAAATCATGGTTACCTAAGGCTTTCTAGACATTACACATCGCTGTATGAGAATAGTCCGTCTTACATAGGAATAAATATTTTCCATTATTTACCTCCAGTTTTAAGAAATGAAATAAGTCACACTTCATTTGAAACTCTTTGTCTATCCCGAATTTCACACCGATCGATAGCATGCGTATACTCTCCCACCACCCTCCAGGACTGATGGAGATCCTTTTCTCCATAGGCATAAAGTTTAAGATCATCCATATAAAATAAACGAGTGAACTTGTGCCTTCGATTTCCGACGCACAAGGTCTGAGCGCAACAGATAATGAGAGTAGTGAGATGCAGAAGAGAAAGAGACTGAGAGAATCGCCCTGAAATACACCCCTTCTGAAAGTGAACCACCCTGGCCTATAGCCTGGCCAAATGTTATGGTGAAGCGAGTCCGCCAGGGTGGCATCTCACTATTTTGTCGGGTACCGCAAGGCATCTAAGCTCATGCGATGTTGTATCAAATGCCTTGTGGTAATCGATCCGGGCCATAAAAAGGTCATGTTCATACTGTATCGAGTCCTGTGTTACACGCCTATCGATGAGCAGGTTCTCTTTACATCCAGTGACTCCTCTCTTTGACCCGTACTGTTCATGTATCCGTTCGAACACTCAGTCAATTGCGGTGAGTATTCGTGTGTACAAGAGGCTCGTAAAAAACGTAAAACACGAATTTAAGAATGTTATCAGTCTGTAATCCTTAGGAATCGACAAATCTCCACTTCTGGGGATGACAACGGTTCCTTCTCGACAAACCATTCCGGAATCGGCTGCTCTCCGTCCAGCCATGAGAGGAAAACACCGACAGACGGCGGTGAGTGCTTGATAGGTTTTTCCACCAATAAGTGTTCAGTCCAAATGCAAAGTTTGTGAAACCCACAAGGGCTCTTCGAACGTTATCCGGGGTTATTTGATTGGGCAGTTAATTGAGCTCAGGCTGTCGAAGCTCTCTGCTGAACTGCGCTGGGGCTGGAGTGTCTGAGTTGGGTGGCTGCGGGTGTTCATAGATGTCCTTCCAGAAGGATTCTACCTGATTAGCGGTAAATGAATTATACACAACACGCAGAGGCTCTTGGAATAGGCGGGAACGTTTCTCACGAAAACTGAGGTTTTCCGTGGTACTTCTCGCTCACCTCATTAGTGACTTCTTTGCAGCTACTAGATTTCGTATCCTATCAAGGCAGTGCTGTTTGGTGGTCAGCAGCACGCCGCATTGCGTTTGTGAAAGGCCTGTTAACCGTCCTGTAATCCATCACACATTGGATACGACACACATTTTGTCTCGCCAACGTGATCTTAGCCTCCCGTCGTTCAATCTTCCGAACCGCAAGTCAATACGATTCTACTATAAAACGACATATTCGAATTGCGTTGTTGGATTTTCACGAACAACTCCTTGGCTCATTGATTTGAAATAAACCAACGGGTTGGTGTTAAATCAAACAGGGCAACATTTGGGTGAGAAACATTAATTGTAAATAATGGTGTGCTCCAAGACCAATATTTTTCATTATCTTGATCAACCCAAGATGTGCACGAAGAATCACTGACGTTTGCTGATGACATGTCAGTAGTATATAAATGAAAGTCTTTGTATTCCTCAGGGATCCGTTCTTGGCCCGATATTGTTTGTTTTATTTATATCGATGACATAGAAAAGCTAGATTTGTGCCAAGACATATTAGTGTCCATTTACCTTTTTGGAGAAAATCGATGCCTGGGTTTTCGTCGCATTGGATTGAACTTGGTTACTTTCACCCCTATTAGAAATCACATCTATATCCTTAATAAGATATGCAATCTCCTACCAGAGAAGATGTGAATCCGCAGCCGATGTCCTGAAATCCAAATGGAATGAGGAGACAAGTGTGCTCTTTCACTTCAAATTCATGATTGATACATTCAGATCATTCGAATTTCCAATAGTTCCAGTTTACTACCGCTTTTTTCCGAAATGCTACTGCTTTATAACCTTTGAATGGAGGGAAGTTATCAGAAAATGAATCCACTGTTTAAGCAAGTATTTTGTAAAAGAAATGTAGATTATTCAACTGAAAAATGCCAAAGAAGGTGAAAGGATATGTGGAGGTGATATGATAAATTTATTGTATATAAAGAAGGCTGAAAAGTTATGATTTGCGGAAATTTATAGGGATGTAACTCTACACATCAAAATACGTAACTAAATCCATTTTTTTCAAAATCGGAGGGTGCTGCTTATTGACCATGAATATAATCTATACAGCGATTTAAAACCACCGTGAATCAACTCTTTCGTGCGGCACCACTCCTAGTGCTTTTGCATTCTCATAAAAAATTAATCTTTTAATGAACGTATTTTTTCCAATTGCGTCCCTTTTCAGGAGCTGTATTTAGACAGAAACAGGTTCAATGCAGTGCCGAGTACATCATTGAACGGGCCAAAGGCATTGAGGAAACTATCATTAGTTAGCAATCGAATAGGTGAGGTGAATATCGTAATAAAATCGAAGTAATTGATTTAATTCTGTTTCAGATACTATTCAATCACAAGCTTTCAAATCTCAGGAATATTTGGAGTACATAGATCTCAGCAGTAATTTTATATCGCTCATTGAGAGCAGTGCGTTTTCACCTCTGCAAAAGTTGAAATTTTTAAAATTGGCTCATAACAGACTGGCCAGGTTCAATAGCGACGTTTTTCAAGGCAGTGAACACCTCCTACTTCTCGACCTATCGGAAAACTTCATCAGTGAATTTCCGAGCGTTGCATTAAAGGCCTTCACTAACTTGAGATACCTAAATTTGTCTTCTAATTTGATACAGGTGAGTACTTCAACAAATTATTTTGTTACAAGTTACAACCACGGTTACAAGTTACACATCACAGAATTTCTGAAATATTCCTAAAAATTTCGTTTGGGAGATTCCAGAATGTTCCAAACGTTCGATTTGGAACTGTACAATTATAAATAAACAATTGAAAACAATATAAGCGAAATGCGATAAATTTATGTGACCCCTGATGGAAATTTTCAATATTATTATACAGAACGAGAATCATCAGTTATCAAAGTATCAAAAGGAAGAAGATTATACTTATCGAGTTTTCAGAACATGGTGAAGAAGATGAATGTGTCAGAATCATTCATACTATTGCCAGGGGATACGACACTGCCACGTATGGAATAATAATGTCGAATTGGATATCAATATGCCTTGGGACAATTACATTACTGAAAAAGCAAATGCAGCATCTAAGTTGAAAAGGCCTCCACAAATGTTAATTCTTTCTGAAGCCTAAATTGAAAAGGTATATTTTTAGGAGATATTAATTTTTGGGAAAGAAAGTTTTCGACCTACTTCTCAAATTACACTTTAGCCCACATATGTGAAGAACGGTCATTCGTTTGATTGGAGACGTAAACTACACACGTTTCTTTGATAGACACTTTCATATGAAGTACAAGTATTCTGCTGATAGGGAGATAGCGTCGAGAGAGGCAATCGTACCATTTCGATATCTTTATAGAATTTTCATTTTTGGAAAAGATTTTCAAAACTTTTCATCACAGCACATAGTATATTATTTTACGATGGTACCAATTATATATCATATGAAAATTGATACAGTTTGATACAAAAAATGTGGTAATGTTCCAAAGAAAGGAAGAAAGCAATCATTTTTGAAAAAATAACTCTAAACATAGATGTGTAGATCATGCAAAGAAGTAACTTTCAGACACAAAATGGAAGAAAAAGCCCTTCTGAAACAGCTAATTTCATATAAACATTGAATAACACGAAAGAAAAAATTCTTTCAAAACAAATACTTTTATATGAACCCTGAATTATACAAAAAACGCTTTTTTCAACTCAGTTTGTATTCCAAACATTCGTTATAGAAATAAATCAGATATCATTCAGAGGATTCCTATACAATATACTAAATGAAAGGTAAAAATTTCACTTACATGGAACTCAGCCATCCTCACTGGTGACACCGATGTTTCGCAGTAAGACACTTACCTTAGGTCTCTTCAGTACCAATCTGGATAACATTGTGAGAAAAAGCACACAATTCATTCATAAATTACGATTTTTATGTCACGGAATAAGTTTGATTTCCTTATGTCATCGATGACATCGTAGTGAAATTCATTCACTTATTTGATTAAATTCCAGCCAAGAGGAATATTGTTTAAATTATTGGGGTTATATTTTTAGGAGTGATTAATTTTTGTAAAAGAAAGTTTTTGGCTTTATACTACTCCATCTTAATACAAAAAATGTGAGAAGAAAGTAAAGAAGCAATCATTTTTAAAAGAAGTGACTCTAAACATAGATGTGTAGATCCTTTCTTTGGAAAATTCCCACATTTTTGTATAAAAATGGGGTAGTAGAAACCCAAAAACTTTCTTTCACAAAAAGAAAAGTGGTTACAGTTTCTGAGTGACTAAATGTCATATTTATATTGAAAATTGAAATAAGGTTTATTGCATAAAGAAGAAAATGTTAACAGAATATCATAATATAGCATGATAAATATCAATGAATCCTTGAGAAAAGCAGTTAAATGATAAAACGGTTTTGGCTTTCTACTTTCCCATCTTTATACAAAAAAATGTAGGAATCTTCCAAAGAACGGAAGAAAGCAATCAATTTCAAAAAAATAACTCTATACAATGATGTGTAGATCGTACAAAGAAGTAACTTTCAAAGACGAACAATAATACAAAACAGCTGAACAGTTTTACAAAAATGCAACACGTGTTTCGCCATACAATGGCTTCTTCAGGCGTGTATTTACTAGAGTAAAGACACGCCTTTAATAGAGTTAAGACACGCCTGTCTTTACTGAAGTAATGACACGCCTGAAGAAGCCATTACATGGCAAGAAACACGTGTTGAGTTTTCGTAAAACGTTTAGTGAAACTCCCACAATAAAGTGTTTTTTGAGTACCTACCTGCGTTATGGATTTTAATCAAGTATCGGCCGACTTCATTAAATAGCATAAATTCATGAGACAGAACTCTATCAATACAAATTTATTCGAATTTAGCATTTGAAGTTTTAGATAATAGAATAAGTTGCTCTTACTCAGGCGTTTCATAATGCTGTTCTGGTTGAAAAGCTTAGTAAATATGGAATTTCGAGAAACTTTTTGGAATCAACAATAAAATTGTCATTTCATTGTAAATCATAATGGAAAAATTCGAGAAAAAATTTCAACTAGATCGGGTGTACCACAAAGTTCGAATCTAGGAGCACTTCTGTCCATCATTTTAATCAATGATTCACCATCGACTTTAAAATACACAGATCGTCTCTTTTTGCTGATGATTTAAAACTCTTCAAATCATTCCAAACAGCTCAGGACTGTCTATGTTTGCAAAAGAATATAAATAAAGTTTCAGATTGGAGTCTAAAGAAATTATACTTGAATCTGAAAAATGTTCAATAATCTCGATAGCTCGCATAAAAGAGCCAATCATATTCAGCTAGGAGATAGATGGTGTGATTCTAGAATGAAAAACAGAAACCAAAGATCTTGAGTTGAAATATAGAGCATAATCTTCATTTGTTAGTCTCATTATGAAATATGTATGATAATCGGGTGTTGAGTTTTGTAATCAAACAAATATTTCCATTATTTGGATTGTGGAGTAAAAAACCTTTGTGAAAGATCTAGAGATAATTCTGAACAAATTTTTGAGGTATTTATTTCTGAACGAGATCATAAGTGGCCAAGCTATAACTCAACAAGATCTTCAATGATATTCATACACAAACTCTTGAATGACAACATTAATTCCTCATGAATTATCAGTGTTACCATCGTACAGAAATAAACAAAAGTAAATTAAGTAATTCACTCCTGGTTGGCATCTTTGATGTATCGTGTGAAGATTTAATTTTTTGCCGGGCTGTGGCCTCGCGTAGTGCAGGTAGGAAGGTGCAGGCTAGTGCTATTCTTGGCTCACTTGCTCTTACGCCTCAGATACATCGGCTGAGCGTAAAATAAGAGATGGATATCTTTTCCCAAATATGGCGAAGAGTGAATTTACTTGTGTTTACTTCTATACGGTAGTGTTACCATTTCACGTACCTCCTCGTGGCACCCAATTTTCGCTCATGTTCAATATTCCAACAATAAGAACCGCAACGAAAGCACCACTAATATCTTTACTTATGTTGTTCAATCATTCGAATACATTTATAGATCTTGATTGTATACGAGTACTATCGCAATCAATATTTCGCAAAAAAAATGTTGGAGCATATATTAGATTTGACTACTTGAGTAGTATTTCATACAGTATCAGTATTAAAAGTATTATATTAATTTATTTTTATTCATGTAATTAGGCTATAGTACCTCGTTTGGATAATGAATAAATAAATCTTCAAAACACCAAGCAAGAACACAGGAAGTGAATCACAGAAAAAAATTCACGAACGAAGTCCTTAGAAAATATGCAAACGCATCTGGATCATTAACTGTCATCAGTAAGGTATAGCAAGTGCAAGGAGGCTGAAATTTTAATTTAGACTGGACCTCACCCCCGTCGCTTTATCGTAAGACTGTTTTAGACTGCATATTGAATACAAGTACTTGAAACTGATTTTACACATCTCCGCAATTTTGGACTCAATTCATCTTCTACAACTCTGGGCAATGATCAATGGTTAAGAGGTTCTAGGTATAATATAGACAATATTTTTATGTACACAATTGTAATTCACCTTATTTATTCAAGTGATTAGGCTGAAATAGCCTGTTTGGGTAATAAATGAATAAATAAAGTTGCATCTATTGGGTAGAATAAACAAGCCTCCTTAGGGTACGTTCATAGTGCACCGCTTCTCGCTTCCTGCTTTATGGCGGCAGACTAGCGAAAAAAAAATTGGGGAGAAATGAACGAGTGCGGTCATAATGCTCCTGCGCGCCTGTTTCAACCTTGAGCCGGTGGCTCACTAGCTTTTATCGGAATGTATTTTTGTTTATTTTTCTCGCTTTCCGCTGTATTCGTCTTCGGTTATCAGTTGGCACCACGCGATTTTCCTATTTTGTTGTTGGGGTCAGGTTGGGTCAGGATGGAAATTAATGAAGACTTGTTGATTTACTAGTAATGTAATACTTGGTACTACCGCCAATTACAATCAATGATACAAGAAAACTTACCGTGAAGTTACCATTAGGCGTTCTTCAGGGAGAATCTTCTGTTGCACCAGTTTTTGTTTGATGTTCAATTTCATATGAAGGCTATTTTCGGGGTTTTTTGGCCGTGGTCTGCAGGTTTTTTTGCCTGCTACGGTACTGCTGCGGTAGAAATTTTCAAAAGCTGCGTGGTAACGGTCGCAATACCCTAGTTGAAGCTGGGGTTCTATCGTCTCCACTCCATCAACTACTATTTCAGTACTGGTCGCTCTATTTATATTGTTCTTCATTGTATTACCTGTTCGTGTTTGTGTATCTCTCAGGACAGGTAGCCAGCTTTTATTGATATTCATTGTCTCTTCTTTTCTATTGAAATTATCCCTATGTTTTTGGATCTCTATTGCCCCTCTAAATATTCTTGGGTAGTAGTTTTGGGTATTGTGGAGTATCACTGTGTCTTCGAATGAGATAATGTGGGTACCTTCTTCGTTGAGAGCATGTTCAGCTACAGCCGATTTGTTGGTTTGTCCGAGGCGACAGTTTCTTTTGTGTTTGGAGAGACGGGTCCCTATACTTAATTTCGTGATTCCAATGTAGACCTACCCGCAGCTTTATGTAACCCTGACGTTGCTAGAGGTTCTCTAGGACCCTTTGCTGACCTGAGACTGCTTGATGGTTTTTGTTGGCTTAAATATTGGTTTTACGTCGTCTTCATTAATATTATTTCAATCCGGTCTGTGACATTTTTGACCTATGGAAGGAAAGCTTTACCCTTGACAGGTCTGCTCGGGGTTGCTTTGGAGATATTTCTCCTGGGACGCATGGCACGCTCGAATTATCCTTCGCTGTACCCATTACGTTTGAATGCATTTTTCAGGTTTTTCGGGCAGACCCTCAGGTTCACAGATACGTCGTGCTCTCCCAACCAACATTTCAATCACCCCTCTCTTTTGCTGTGGCTGGTGGTTCGAGTTCTTGTTTGAGTATCTGTATGTGTGCGTTGGTTTTCTATATACTCTGTGGCCCATTGTACCGTCTTCACGTATGTTCACAAGAACATCCAAGAAGGCTACTAGAGTCCCTTGGGTTTCTCGTTCCATGGTGAATTAGATTTTTGGGTTGAGCGAGTTAGATGTAGTAGAAAATCTGTTAGTGTCTCTTCACCATCTTGCCGTACCACAAACGTGTCATCAACATAACGTAACCAGCAATATGGTTTCACGGCCGCTTGCTCTGAGGCCCGTTGTTCGAACTTTTCCATAAAAAAGTGTTTGCCACCGCCGGACTTAATGGGCTGCCCATTGAGTACGGTCCGTTTGTTCGTAATATACTCCATCCCACTGAAAATAGGTTGATGATAAGCAGTGTGCAAAGAGGACGGTTATATCGGTTGGGGATACTTCGCTAGTGAGCTGTATCGTTTCCTTGGTCGGCATCATCGTGAATAGGGAGACCACGTCGAAGCTTATCTTTTTGATAAAATGGCCCGAGTCCTTGATAAATGATTGTGTATTTCCTATATGGGGTTGAAGTAAAGTTGTCAGGTATTTGGCTAGTCCATAAGTCAGTGAACCTATTGCGTTTACGATAGGTCTCAGTGGCACATTCTCTTTATGTATTTTCCGTAGGCCATACAGACGTGGTGAGAAGGCTTCAGTTGATGAGAAAACTCGTTTTTCTCAACATACCAGAGGTCGGGTTCCGACTGAGTCTTTTATATGTCTTTGGCTCGAGTAAAGTGGCCTTTTTTCCTTATAGTCATTGGTGTTCATCACGACGGTGGCACTTCCTTTATCAACCGGCTGTACTAAAATGTTCTCGTCTGAATTATTACTCTCCAACGCCTCTTGTTCCCGTCGTGTTATGTTGGCCTTGGGTGGTTTTGCGTGCATTAGAATCCTCGCCGCTTCTATGCGAATTTTCCCAGCAATGTCGCTGGGTAAGGTACGAATAACTGATTCGACATTGGCAATAATGTCTTGGTGGGGCAGCTTAGCTGGCGCTATAGCGAAGTTTCCCCCTTTGGCGAGAATAGTGAACTCGTCATCTGACAGTGTCCGATCGGAGAGATTGACCATTGTTTGTCTGTTGTTCTGTGGTACCAAGTCTTTCTGGTGTTGACTTAGACTCTCATATTTCTCAATATGTCTCTTGGTAGTGGCTAGTCCTGTGATTTCCATTGTGTCCGTCGTGAGACAAACCGACAAATCAGCTGTAGCCGAACATATTATTTCATTCGAAGACAAGAGAGGTGATAGAGATCCAAAAAAGAGGAGACAATGACTATCAATAAAAACTGGCTACCTGTCCTGAGAGGTTCACAAAGATAAACATGTAATACAATGAAGAACAATATAAATAGAGCGACCAGTACTGAAATAGTTGATGGAGTGGAGACTATAGGAACAAGAACCCGAGCTTCAACTCGGGTATTGCGACCGTTACCACACCGCCTTTGAAATGTCTACCGCATCAGTAGACGAAACGTCAGGCATTAAAACCTGCAGACCACGGCCAAAAAACCTGGAAAATAGTCTTCATACATTTGTACATTATTCATTTAAGACACAGTTTCACTTGTGAATCTCTGAAATTATTATTTTTGATTAGAACAAAATCACAGAAATATCTCCTCAATTTCTGAAATTAATACTGCAGTATGATGGTAGTTCTGTAGTATTAGTTATTCCAAGAATACGATTAGGTAATTCAAACTCGTTTCCTTCGCTTATGGTACAGCCAGAATTTGAATCTGAAGAACTCAAACAGAGCAAAAAAGTTACACTTTCAGCATAGCACCACTGATGATACCTTGGCATTTCGAAACTGTGCTGTCTGGCATTGGATCGTTGATGCTTGATTTCTGGGCTTTGGTCTCATCTGAGTGGGATGTCAGAGCAATTAAATATGTCAATTAACTTGTCTGTGATGAATTTTGTCACACTATTATGCTATAAGTATTTGATACTGGGATAATGTCAAACATATATTGTGACAACGAGAGAAAGTGAGACATAGAGAGGAAGAGAGAGAAACAGAGTGACGGAGAGAGGTCAAATAGAGAAACACAGAGAGAGACAGAAAGAGGCAGAGAGACAGAGACAGAGGCAAAGAGAGAGAGGCAGAAAGTGAGAGGGACAGAGATAGACAGAGAGAGAGAGGAAGAGATACAGGGAGAGTCAGAAAGATAGGGAGAGAGAGGGGGGGACAAGATAAAAGAGGAAAACAGAAAAAGCAATACACAAAAGTAAGTCATAGAAGACATAATAATTATTGATCAAAAATCAAAGTGAAAGATACGGAAAATAGGTTACTATGTACATATTCTCAACTCTGAATATTATTTGCATAATCACTTAGTAACCCTTCAGCTGCCTGGATGTATTTTTTTTTTCTTTCAGTCGGGTTCAGTTTCAAACTATACATAAACTTGGGTATCATCTTCACTGGACAGAGATTGGTTGTAGTCAGTCACAGACTAAAGGAAAAATTGTTGAGTGAGAACCAGAATAAAACTAGAATATAACAGACACTAAGTATTCGATTATATGTTAATCCAAGAACACACCTGCTGTTAGATATTTGGGTTTCACTCATTTCTATTCAACATCTCAATTGTGGACGATTTCTATTGTCGTTTAACTGAACAATGGGTTTCATTAAACCATGCGAACCACTTGATGCTAACTGGGCAATATAAAAAAAAGGTCATCAGGCACACACATCATTCTCTGAAGAAGTTTCAGTGTTGGAAGCGAAAGTCTCAAATTTCATGATCGAGAGAAATTATCCAATAACGAATGATAATTATCTGCATCTGTCAAATGCCTGGTTAATTTTTTGGGCTGTCTCGGCATTATTTTGGTTCCATTTTAAGTCGTAGAGAGAAATTGGCCTAAAATCATATAGTACTAAGCTGACAAGAGGCAAAAAATCAATGTACAGAGTACAAAATACTTTGGAGTTACAATGCCACTGAAAGGGACAAAACACACCAACATTCATGTGTTGAGAATAGCAACAAACAGTTGATACGTAAAAGAAAACAGTTCTTTCATCATCATATCTGAACTCCAATATTTCTTTATGAATAGATTGAAGGGGTTATATTTTATTAGGAGTGTTTAATTTTTTTGAGAAAGAAAGTTTTTGGCTTTCTACTACTCCATCTTGATACAAAAAATGTGGGAATCTTCCAAAGAAAGGAAGGAAGCAATCATTTTTTGAAAAAATGAAATACTACTAAACATAGA
>WOGR01007997.1:0-12079 GCA_015342045.1 Leptinotarsa lineolata | reverse complement strand
CTCCAGAAAGCCATATTGATGAAAGTACCCAAAACACTAAGATTTTCACAAAAATCGGTTTAAAAGATGAGATTGGAACCTTTGGTGTGAAAGTTTTCAAAAATCGATTTGGAAAACCACTCACTACCTCACCTAAACCACGAACGACCAAATAATTAGTATTCGGCCAGTCCAGCTAGCAGAGCCTTTATTCCTCAACTACATTTGATAGCACGTTTACTAACTATCTGGGCGACTAGCGGCCACAGGCCAGAAATTTTTATGATTGTACCAGGGACGCTTTGAACATAAAAGCACTGGTAGTATATACATTTCCCATTTGCCGGGAAGTGATTATGAACACCCCCTCGTAGTGCTCTTATTTTTATTGCTGTTCCAATTGGGAACAGATAGACTATAATTCAATGTTCATGTGAAAGTAGTTATTTCGATAGGGCTTTCTCTTCCAGATTGTACCTAATAAGAAACTTCTATACATCATGATCTACATCTTTGTAAAAAGTTTTTTTAATTATGTTGCTATCCTCTTTTCTTCAGAAGTTTCCCACATTTTTCTGTATAAAGATGGAGAAGTAGAAACCTAAAAGCTTGTTTCCCAAGAAATTCTTGTTATTTCGAAAATATGAAAACCATAAGGCTTCTTTGTTTTTATATTATGTGCTAAAAATGGGAGTAGGAAGAAAAAAAGAAATAAAAATTCTTCATAAAGATATGTAGAGCATACACAGAAATTTCTTTCAGATACAAATTGGAAGGAAAAACCCTTTTGAAACAACTACTTCCACATGAACGTTGAATAATCGTTATAAGGGGTTTTTATTGTAGTTAACTTCTTTCTACCTTTTCTTGAAAGTTTCCCACATTTTTGTTTAATGACGACGAAGTAGAAAGAAAAATAATCCTAAAAAAATAATCTCTCCTAAAAACATTCTCTTGTCAATTTCAGAAACACATTTTCCAATATCAAGAACCAGTTTCAGTTTACATTAAATCTGAAATAAGTTATTCCTTTCTAAAAATAATTAAAATACATGTTTCGTATTATAATTACCTACATACAACATACAGATATACTATCTGTCCAAGATAAGGAGGGCCAATACGGGAAAGTTGGCTCATTTAAATAACATTTTTAAATTTAGAAAATTCTGATTGTTTCCAAAGGTATTCGAAAAGAATGGAAATTCGCCAATTTCATTTCAAGTTTTCATGACGTTATTCAAAGATACATTAAAAAACAAAAACAGTCCTTCTTTTACAAACTAATTAATAACTAATTTTATTCCTATACAAGATCTGTCTTGTTTCTTGTATTGAAAGATGCATTGGATGATTGGAAAAGGGCATGATATGTTATTAGCATTGCATTTTGATTTATTGATTTTTTTTGTTATTCCTATTGCTTAAGTTGCTGTTTAACTTCAGAATAGCTTCCTCGAGCAAGAATAATAAATCTAAGGTAAAACTGAAACTTCTGGCCTAGAATAAATCCAAAACAAGCACTTTTCTCATACGCCAGAACTGCAATACTCTTCTCTCGCGCGTTTCATCAATCAAGTTGGCATCTTCAGGAGATGAAGTTAACTTCATTCTTAGTTCTAAAGACGCCGACTTAGTTGGCGAAATGCACGTCGAGAAGAGTATTGCAGTTCTGGTGTTTGGAAAGAGTGCTTGTTTTTGATTTATTTTAAGCCTGAGGTTTAATTTTCATCTTTTATTGATTATTTTTGCTCGAGGAAGCTATTGTGAAGTGAAACATGTGTGCGGTTTTAAAAATCATTTATAGTAAAATTATTATGAGGAACTATAGTATTAATGTTTTTTATATATTATATTTCGACCCTTGAGATGAAAAAATTAAACTCTACCTGGCAAATCCTTTATTAACATGATCATGTATTCCTCCATAAGCCATTTTCTTCAATGTATGTAAACACATTTCTAAGCATATAGTGCCCTGTTCACTTTTTTTATCCCTCGAATACATGTGGAACAGAAAATTGAAATTTGAAGGTTGTGGAAATTTAGGTGCTGAATTGAAACCCCCGAAATCAGATTCATAATGTCTGTGTAATTGCAGAAAACACTTCTTCCAGGCTTCTTCTCCTGGAAGATCAACTGTCTGGCACTGCTTTCGGTCTTGGGCTGCTACTACTTTCCTCAGCACCTCCACAGACTGTTTCCCTGATTTTGAAAGTATTGATTTCTTGTCACGCCACCGATCTGCAATATTTTTCAGGAACGTTTTGAAACCGGGTCGCCCATACTTATCTTCTGGAGGAAAATAGGTGCCCCCTACTAAGGGTTCCAGATCAGGAGTCAAGATAACTGACATGGGCCATCCACCCCCTCCCACAGTAGCTTGGATGAAAGACATATATAGCTTGTCCACATCTGGACGTTCTTCTCTATCAACTTTTATATTAACAAAATATTTGTTCATTATTTCTGCTACAGAATCATTTTCGAAAGATTCTTTCTCCATGACGTGGCACCTATAAAATCAATTTGAAAAAAAAATTTATTATTCAAAGAAAGAAAAATTACTGTCAAGATACATATAGCTTTTTTAGTTTTGTTCACCTGAAGAAAATATGAAAATGATGAAAATATTCAAAAGCTATTATATAACAAAATACGTGTTACGATTTTTCAAACTATTCAATGGAAATCTCACAATAAACTTTTACTGGTGTCATGTCTAAGACACTAGTTTTTATTGAACAATTTGTTATCTAATACCTAAAAGTAATGATATATCACAAAAACTTATTCTTGCTTTCAATGTGTGATTCCAAAAAACACAATAATCTTCTCAGCTCGATCTGATGAGTTATCAAAAAATACTGGAAATACCTTTCAAGACTGAAATCATTAATGATAATCGTCAGTGAACGACATCGATGACTTACAAAATAGATGGAGCATCGAAAAACAACAGATATATTTCAATCCTCTTTCAAAGCAAAAGTAAATTCAGTCACTGTTCTAATGGACAGTAGTTGTTTGTGGAGGATGTTTCCTCAAGGTTTTCATCAGAAAAAATTTCTGTTCAGAATCCAACACTTGCAAAGAGTCTTTTTTGATATTTCTACTGTCTGTGTTCTCAAATGGGCCAATGGGCGATCATTCGCGCACTAGATACGTACTAGTAAAAAATTTGGTACAATTGAAGTTGGCCAACTTTTACTTGTCACTTGTTACTCGATAATTGTTAATTTTTCTGCATAAACCTGACTAGTTCAACTTATAATTGATAATTGTCACTTCCTTATTGTTACTTGCTACTTACTAATCGAGTGTGCATACATCTACCATAATAGGTGAAACCTAAATTTAACAACGGTTGGTGATAAAAGTTTTCAACATATCACCTGATATTATCTATTTCTGAAAGTATTGTAGAGGAAAACAGATTTGTAATCCGTACGAATAATATCACAAACTTAAAGAAATGTGTTACTTTGCAACATTGACAATTCGCTTAAATGAAAGAATTACTTTTTTGAAAATTCCAATTTTTTTAACACAAGCACTTTTCAAGGTAAAAACTTTAATTCGGGTAAGATTTTTCTCAAGGACACCTTTATCTGGAAATAATTTAAACATATTTGAATAAAACCTTCTTAACCTCTAGATGATTTTTTTTACAATACAATAATTCTCAAGGAAATTAGTCATAACCCTTACCAGTGACATGTGGAATAACCAACAGATAAGAAGATCAATTTGTTTTCCGCTTTGGCTTTATCAAATGCTTCCTGGCCCCAAGGGAACCAATCAACTGGATTTGTGGCATGCTGCAATAAATAAGGAGATTTTTCTAGTGCCAAACGGTTCGTTTTGGTGGGCTCCTTAGAACTGGCACCTGCCATATTTTTTAAAGTTTCTTTATAATAATCTGTTGTAGAACCAAATGATCTTGACCTAAAATTTAGAGATTAATCCAGGAAATAATATGAAGTCTTTGAAATGTAATTCTGTTTACAATACAATAATGACAACCTCCAAAACAAGGTTAGGTAGACGTGACAGATAAAACGTAAACAAAAGTTATGTATGCATAATGATTGAAATTGGAAAAAATATACTGACCTGGGCCTTGCAGTCCAATATGGTGTCCCATCAGATTCTAGAGATTTTACAGAAAAATTCAATGTGCTTACAAAATTACTTGAAACACGTAAATCTCCATTCGATTTAGATATTCTTCGAAATATATTTTGAACGATCGAAGAATTCTGTACTCCTCGGCAAGAAATCATGGCTAACAATGCCCAAAATACACCATCACAAGTATAATGCTAAAAAAACACCATACTCAAAAAGTTTTTCAAGTATTGACCTTGACTTTTTTTAAACAACAGTGGTCGCAGTTAAAAAAATTATTTCAAAACAAGTGAAAGTAGGGTCAACGAAAGTCAACCACAAGACACAAAAGCGCAACTGTAAACAGTGTAAACATCATAACATGCAAACACATTTTTTTAAACATTGGAGGGGATTGTAAATAGGAAGGCAGCTAGGCAGCTTAACATTCATTCCTAGAAACTTGTAGACCTTGGCCAAAGGGAGTGAAGAATATACTATCATAAGACGAAGTTGGGTACAAAGTTCTAACGATTCTAGGACGATTGAAAATAGATACGCAGCTAAGTGAAGGCGAAGACTTCTCCCCTTACGAAGACGCCATCTATGGAATCGACAGAGAACTCAGTCATCGAATATCAAAGATAAACGAGGCTCCTAAGGGCGGTCAGTAGCAAAACCGCGACGAGATTCGTCCTCTTTAATCAGCGACTGATCAAGAGTTCTGACCGCCCTAGACTAATTATGAGGACGCGCCCCCGCCAGGTGTGTTATGGTCGTCCTAAAAAGTAGTATATTAGTTTTGACTTTGTTTACTAGTGTGAAAATTCCAACATAGTTCATTCAACCTTAAGGTGGCAACAAACCCTTTGGGGTTCTGACAGAAATAGAATGCTTGACCTCGGTGTCAAGATTTTAAGAACTGGGCCAAATGAACGGATTCTTCTGCAAAGGTTTCTTCTAAATCTGTAGAATGAAGCTGTTTTAATTCATTTGCTTTGCTTCCAATAAATTCACTGTCTAGTTCATGCAATTTCCATAAGAACATTAAGGAACAGGCAATAAATATCAATTACCAAAAACGAATGGCGATTAACGAAAGAGATAAGACAAATGAATAAAGCGCGGAAACGGCAAAGTATACTGACTCTTAGCTGCCGGGGAGTCCCCACGCGTCGTTGATGTGTTTGAACGCGCGCGGCGAGCTGCGCTGTTGCCAGCTCACTTGCTCGAGTCAGTGTTTGTTTCACGCCTGCGTTTTAAAATTTCCAAATTTATTGTTAAAATCAGACTCCCAAGCGTTTTTAGTTCACAGCACATTTAGTCTCAGTGTTTTGTCTCAGTGTTTTGTCTCGGTCTAGTCAAAATATGTAGGGTAGATGCAATGATGCTAAATTAATAGTGCATACGGAGTACGAAAACACGATTTCAGCGCATCCCCCCCTGATCTTCGCGTCCTAGCTGCAGCCTAATTATCCTAAGGGTTAATCAGGCCTGGTCTTTCATTGAAAAGCAACAAGATGAAAATCAGAGTCCAAACACAACGCATTTGTGATTCAACATTAGACAGCAACACAGCTGCACCACAAATGCATTGCTGGACTCAATAATTGTGAGTGAGGGCAATAATTTTTTCCCTTACGGAGACGTCATCTATGGGATTGACAGAGAACTCAATCCACAAATATCAAAGATATGCCTTTCAAATGCAGCTTTTACTGCAAGACAATTGGTTTAAAACCAGTCGGCGATTGATGTCGAAGCTTGGCTTTGCAAGTGACCTCGTTCATATATTTGATATTCGAGGATTGAGTTCTCTGCCGATCCTATAGATGGCGTCTTCGTGGAAGAAGTCATTGCCCTCACTTAGTGAGGCCTCCCTTTCAAGCACAGTTGAGTCCAGCAATGCATTTGTAGTTCAGCCTAGCACTACTGATGAGTCTATGGTGGGTCGAAACAGCACTGTCTGGTGTTGAATCATTAATGTGTCGTGTTTGTGCTCTATTTTCAATTAGCTACCTTTCAGTGGGAGTTGAAGTGAAAAACAGAGAACGAATCCTGTCGGCAGTCGATGTCGAAGTTTGGTTTTGCGACTGACTGCCTTGTTTATCTTTAAAATTCGAAAATTGAGTTCACGGCTGATCTCATAGATGACGCTTCGTAAGGGGAGAAGTCATTGCATTCGATTATTCGGGCTTGTCTTTCAAGGACAGTTGAGTCCAGCAATTCATTTATGATTCAACCTGGCACCACTGATGAGACCGTTGACGTGTCGAAACAGCGCTGTCTGTGTGGTTTTAAACTAGTTGCACAACTGATTATTAAGGGTGACTAAAAATTTTCAAGTCTCAATAATTGTGGGACTGTTTTCGACACGCGGGAAAATTGAAATATTTTTCTCTGGCAGATACTCCGCCATTTCTGAGAACGAATTTATCATTGGTTGAAAAGCGGACAAACGACACACAAACCTTTTGGAAATTTTTATCATAGAAAGAAGATTGTCAATCCATGTGACAGATTACGCACAAAACAGTCGAAAGTTCAATGCTAGAGACATTGTCTTTAGACAATGCTAGAAATCCGATATTTTCCACTCAAACTATTTGTTTCTTCGACAGTCCGAATCCGAACTGGCCTTTCGATATCATTGTCTAGTTACATCCTCACAAAATGGCAGAGGTCATATAAAACCGCTACTCCCTAGTATCCGTTTTGTTATTCGAAGAATTACCATTCTCATGCTTTGATATAATTATCGCTCCTGACAGAATACAAGTAAATAAGTTTCAAAACGAAGTTCAATGGTTGGTAGGTTGGTAAAATAATGAAGTTGCGTATAGCAAGGAAAACGCAGAACAGAGAGAGACTCTAGTGCATATCTAGACGATGAACTTTCACAAAGCAATGAGTTGGAAAAAAAACTGACCTGCAGCAGCAAGTTGTAAATGCCGTTGTTAATATCAAATTTGATTCACTTCGTGAAGAAAATATTTCAACGAATAACTTTTTGTAGGCAAAAAACATTTTTTTCAACAATAATGTATCTACCTCCCACAAATACGAAATAATTGTCCCTGAAAACTGATTCGCTCTCGAATATCTGTTCAGTATTATTATCCAAATAACTGGTCATCCTTTCATTACAGGTATTTCCAGATAAAGTTTATGGAAATTGCAAACATAATATTTGAAAAGTGTCTCTTAATTATATTTTTTTTTGTTTTGCTAGGATTTTGCATTTTTATCTCACAGCAATGGTATATCTATGATGATCCTTTCGATTGTTTCATGTTGTGTCTCGTGGTAACACTTTAGAGTAACAAGAGAAACGTTTCTATCCGTGCGTTCCACTAAGCGTTCACAACGATCAAAATGCTCTTACAGCCGTCGCCTTTGTAATGTTCACATGATCGTCCAAAACGCTCCATAATCCATTTCACTTGAGTTTATGACAGTAACGTTCGCAAGCAAGTGGAACGGGAAAAACTGCGGTCGTGAGCGTAATCGTTACGAGCGCTTAGTGGAACGCACCCTAAGACCACCCACAAAACTAAAAACAGAGAACAGTATTCTGTGCTAAAATTTGAATTGTTGTTTATGTTTCGTGAATTTGTTTCATGTAATCTTTCATTTTAGTTTCAGAGGCGAAGAGAAGTGGTGAGTAGTCTATTACATTATAAGTATTACAAATGTTTTGCAATTTGCTAAATAAATAACGAGTCAAAGAGATTTCTTCAAGAATTTTTTTTTGAAATAGTATTCGTCAAAGTATTATTAAAGATGACTAAAAATTTTGCGGATAGAGATCCTTCCTCTTTAAGGTTATGTTTTTGAAAACCTTGTATGCAGTACAAGGTATTTTTATATTTTCAGAAACTCTTAACACCAGGTTGACTAGTTATTGTTATGATAATTCAAAACGGTCAGTTATGTTATATTGTAATGTTTTCATTTTCTCTTGTAGTGACCATTCGCCAAAATGGTAAACGGGAGGGTTCCTTCGGTTCACTCCAAGACATATGTAACTCCCAGGCGTCCTTATGAAAAAGCCCGTTTGGATCAGGAGTTAAAAATTATTGGTGCCTTTGGACTTCGCAACAAGCGTGAAGTATGGAGAGTTAAATATGTTCTCGCTAAAATCCGTAAAGCTGCTCGAGAACTGCTCACTTTAGACGAGAAAGAACCCAAAAGATTGTTTCAAGGTAATTATTTTTGAATTTTTCTATAAATTACCTTATAATAGCTTAAGGCTTCAATTTCATTGAAGTTGAAAGAATATAGTAAAATGTATGTATAATTACAAAACTCCCAGGTTGATGTGTAGATTATCCACTGATGACTATTACAGTTAAAGAAACTCTGAAGGAAAAAAATATTTGGACAGATATTTTCTTTCCTTGTTTTGTGTGTAACATATTCTAAGAGTGTTTATTTATATAGGGCCTGTCCTGCAAAAACGTCAATCAGAGTTAGGATGTTCTTACATTTTTTTTTGGACAAAACAATCGCCACTGGAAAATCTTTAAGGCACTCTAGGAGCGGTGCCTGTGCGAAAGTAGCGTTTCATATTGGATTTGAATCGCTGGAGATTAAACCCATTTGGAAAAACGTTCTCAGGTAGTTTATTTCACATGAACGCAGTTTTCCAAATGAAAGAGTTCTTGCACAGTGAATTTTGAGGTGTACTGAGTTGAACCTTAAAATGATGAGCAGCCACAGTCTGTCGCGTATTTCTGGTGTGTATCGCTCTTGAACACTCGAACATTTCCCGTGAAAGTATCTTTCTTCGATGTGCAAGTGATGTTTGGTCTCTAATCAGCTGGATGGCTCTTTTCTGAATGGAATCAGCTTCAGGGTGTGCTTAGGGGTGTAGCTCCATGAATGAGAACAATACTCCAAGGAAGGTCTGATCTGAGCTTTATAAAGCATCAAAAGTTGCTGAGGTGTGTACACTTTTCTGGTTCGGCACAGTGTTCCAAGCTTATGAGAAGCAGCCTTTGCAATTCAAGCGACATGATTGTGCCAAGATATATTGATGTCCATTTCAACCCCAACAAACTTATCAAAGCGGAATTGTCTGTCCTGACATATTCTTACATTGTGTCTATATCCTAGCCTTGTGTTGTGATTATTCAAAATGATTTGCTTCCTTTATAAGTTATTTTTAAATGGCATTGTGTCTAGTATCTGGTATTTTTCAAAGTATTTCATAGGAACAAAACCATTATGATGAACAATCGTTTTTTTAATGTAATGAATTCAATACACTGAAAAAAATCAGTCTGAATGTGTTGCATTAAGACTTGTTTCGCTACGTGTTAGCAACAGTGATATATTTCTTGAAACTAGACAAAGAACTAACATCATATTGAAGTTACAAAATAGGTGTACAGTTCACAGAATGATCCATGGCGAGTCATAAGTACTGCCGCCTAAATGCACACAAAATTTGTACAGTTTAGAACATTTGATTGCCTTAGTCCTGCCCAAATTGTGATTGACAAAAAACCTTTATTGACAAAGTATTCATGAAAGATTTTAATTTGTATTGAGCAATTCAGTTGTTTAATATATCTATTGCAAGTGCTATTAATCAGGGGCATACGAAACATCCTGCTAGGAAACGGGCATAAGTCATTATTGTGGTTTTGTCTGTGTTGAAAGTTGGGGAGACACCAGTAACAAAATATAATTGATTGTTGCCGAAATGAAATGTAAATAAAATTTGTCATAAATCATATAGTTTCAATTTTATGTGGAACATTTCAGTTGAAGTTGATTCATTTACTATTTCTTATTATTTTCAGGTAATGCACTCCTTCGTCGATTGGTCCGAGTTGGAGTACTCGATGAGAATAGAATGAAACTTGATTATGTCTTGGGTCTTAAAATTGAGGATTTCTTAGAGAGGCGTCTCCAAACTCAGGTTTTCAAATCTGGGTTGGCGAAATCTATCCATCATGCCAGGGTTCTGATACGACAGGGACACATTCGGTAATGTTGGTTAATTACTACTTTCAATACATATATTGCTCATTTGCTGCAAAAACGTCATAACTCATTGTAGGCATGTATAATCATACAAGGGTTTTCAAAAAGAAATGATAGTATGATCTACCTTTCAGAAGGTTACTCTGACTAATTTTTCAACCTTTTCAAACATGGAACACTGGATCATCATTCTCAGCATCCTTGAAGCTTTCCTTCATAATTTTGATAACGGTCTAGTGAAAACTTTTCCATTGCCAGAACAAAAATGCTGCCTCCCGAACCGCTTTTTTTGCCAAGTTAGCATCATCTATGAAATGTAAAGTTATGTACAGCACTCGTAATATTACACCAAAACAGATTACAATATTCTAAAAATTATTTAATGCACTTTCATTCCTACAATTATAGGATTGTGCTCTGGGATAACTATTATCATTGTTTTTGGAACCTTCGTATTTGTACAGGCCAGCTATTTCTAAGGATTCAGAGATTACTATGGATAAAACCTTTGAATAATGAATGCCTCAGTTCAAAATGAGTTTTCGCTTATAAAAATTCTAGTATATTTGATTCTTTGTTGTTTTTTAATGACAGTAAATTATTTTCGAGTCTAGAGTCACTGATTGAATCTTACCATGTTTAAGTCAGTGCTAAAGAAACTCGAAGAGCAAAGATTCCAGCTCTTATGCCCCATCCTGATTTTGTAATCTTGATGGGTACCTTGCGAGGCAACAATATAATATTTGATTTGTTGAAAATGTGTTTGCTTAAGTATTCTCCAGAGTATATTCACATAAAGTATCACAGAACAGATGATTATATTAGATTTAAAATCAACATTGATAAGAAATGATTACTAATATATTACTACCTTTGCACTTTCAATTTGTTTAAAATTGACTGAAAAATATCTAGTGTGAACCCAAATTGGCATTATTGAAACGTGTTTTTTTTTAGGAGGATTTTTTCATAATTTTCATCATGATTTTTTACTTTTCAGAGTTCGCAAACAAGTTGTGAATATTCCCTCTTTTCTTGTCCGTTTGGACTCTCAGAAACACATTGACTTCTCCCTGAAGTCTCCATTCGGTGGTGGCCGTCCTGGACGTGTTAAGAGGAAGAACCTCGCCAAGAAGACTGGTGCCGCTGCACCCGAAGAAGAAGAAGATTAAAGTAGGGTTCATACTTACCAATGAATTGACACATCTTAGTTGGTAATTTCTTAAAAAATAAAATGTTGAGAAATTTTCTTTGGAATTTTTTAATATATTAAAATAATGTTATCTTTGGGTGTGATAATTTTTGAACAATAGTCCTTGTGATCATAGAGGTGTGTGGTTGGAAAAATTCAAAATTATACGTTCATAAGTTTTTTTATTACTTCAGAGTTGAAGGAGTACCCTATATTTCATCAGTTAGGACTTCCATTGTCTAATATTGTACAAAATGATTTGAAATCCCTGAAATAAACAATACAATTGATAATAAAAAGAGTAGCTAAAAATGGCAAATATATTAAGCAAAAAACCACAGTGAAATACAGATCCGGAAACACTATCTGCAGCAGCCTTACGAAAACCAGGCCCCCCAAATGCGGACTGCAATTCCAAGAATTGCATTTTCCAAATACTCGAGTGCGGAAAATCCTATATCGGTGAAACCAAGAGGCCATTGAAAGTCCGTATTGCCGAGCACAAAAAACACAGCGAGGGGAAGCCAGCAAATCAGGAATAGCTGAGCATGTTTGGACACATCAACATAACATCAAGTGGTCCCAAGCTGAGATCATACACAAGGAGGAACACTGGTTTAGAAAGAAGTTCAAAGAAGCTGCATATATGCTGTCCAACAACGTATTCAGCCAAGCTAGCGTAGAGATACGCAACGTATGGAAACCCATGATCAAAGAGAAAGTGGCCAACTCCCGCTAAACCAGTGAAGCGAAGAGAGGAGATAAGTGATAGGTGAAAGGATGGGTCAAGTGAAAGTACTCGAA
>WOGR01007996.1:0-12080 GCA_015342045.1 Leptinotarsa lineolata | reverse complement strand
CGCTCTCTCTTTGTTCAATTCAAAATACTACCGCTTTCGTCTATATATATCGAACATTCTCTGAGAGAAATACATAAGCAAATAAATAGGTTGACTTGACACTTGTCAATCTCAAGTGCATGGCTACAGTACAAGACAAGCAAACTTCATTAGGTTTCCAAAATATCGGCTTTCTGTTTTCCAGAAGAGTTCTTTGGACTACAATCTTAATAATGTTACCAACAGAAATGAAGACAGTCAATTCACTTTTATTAAAAAAAAATAAAAATTAAAAAATTTCTTCTGTAATATTGTTTTCATTCGGTTTCTGAGTTTACTGAACATGTCAGGCGTTTTCCTATGCAATTTTGAAATGCTTGTCATTCCTGTTGAAAAATTCTTTTGTTCAATGTTGAATTCTTATTTCATTCTATTTCTACGTATGTTCATCTATGTTCCGTTAAATGATGACTATGTATGCATTATAAGTTTTAGAAATGTTCACAGTTTTAGTTGTTCGATTGTCTGAAGTGTTTGTGTTTTGTTTTGACTCATGTATCAGATTTCATTCATGTAATTTTACGTAGAGAAATTCTGCGATACTGACGATGTTGAACCTTTTTTATGACGTATGCTATACACTGTAGTTACTTCTTTGATTGACGACTTGTTTATTTTGTGGAAATTCATGTTCACTGAGAGTACACTGTAGTATCTGTTGCATCAATAAATTACTGTTACTATTCCCACTCAATAATTACAATCTTCATTTGTATTTTTTGCATGATTATCATTTTTGAAATTGTGAATTGGAACAAGGTTGGATGGAAGAGCAAGTTTTGTCCATGTTTTGAACATGAATGAATAATGAATCCTGCCATTTGATAAGAGCTATGTATGTACTAATTACCTATGTATGAATTTATCAATGGAACCAATTATTATTAAATAGCATCATTGGACATTTGAAGGACAAAATTGCAAAGAATTGACCGCATTTGGCAAAGAAAAAATTTTTGATTCATCAAGACAAGTCAACCAAAACAATGGCGAAACTACATGAATTGATCTTTGAATAGCTCCAACATACACCGCATTCGCCATAAATGGCTCCCAGCGACTACTGGCTGTCCGCAGACCCCAGAAAATGCTCATCGGTGAGAAATTTCGCTCAAATGAAGAAGGTTATTGCTAAAACTCAGGCCTATTTTGAGGCAAAAGATAAATCTATCCAGACCACTAGACCACTTTGTTGATATGGTTGTTCTGATCATTGCAGTCCTTGGTGGAATGATGCCCTCTCTACTTTCGAATCCCAAGATCATGCCAGCTTGCTGAACGATGGTACTAATCTTGGCCAGACAACTGCAGAAGGCTGTCATTTTTGGCTCGCTACGCTTGCTCAAGACACATGATTCTTGGACCGAATGATCACTTACTCCACGGTGTGGGGAGTGGCCATTGGTTGAAAATGTTGATGCGCCCTCTCGAATGTGTCGAAATAATAATAAATTGCCTTCATTTCACATTTCACATAATCAGATTCATACACACAGATAGATTATATATTATAATATTAATATATGAATGCTTGTGGTCGCGGTAGTGTAGAGGTTAGCACATCCGTCTTTCAAGCGGAAGACCGGGGTTCGATTCCCTGCGGGGCCACCGTGCTGGGTAATCGCACATTAAAAGGTAAGGCCTCGTTAATCCATTGCTCGCACAAGTTTCAACTTCTGAGGGTTGACGTTCGTCAGTTGTTTAACGGAACAAACAATTTAAAACAATTTAAAACAACAACAACAATTTTCAGGTATCTGTTGAACAATAAACTTAAACAGAAAATATTCTCAAGAACTTTTTTTTTCGGTTACTCGATTTCAATATCAGTGTTTATTCAGACACATTTTTGAAATATGTATCTGCAAGACAATGATGACAGCTGTTTTATATTTTTTCGATATTATTATAGATAGTAACAGCCTGATGTTATTTGAGAGGTCATTTTGCGAATCATTCAAACGAATACATTAATTCATTTTATTGAGAACTGACAGATTCAATTAGTCTGATGAAAATATTGATCTATTTCTTCAAAATACTTTCATTGTATATGAGAAACTTCAAATCACACAACTTTTCTAAATATTTTATTCGCTTCCAATCATAACATTTGCTTGTAACAAATATATTAAATTCATGATCATGAACCACTGTACCCACTATTTTTGTATCAGATTTTTCTGCAAAAATATTGAATCCAGTGAAAGTAAGCATTTTTTTATTGAAGGTAATAACCCTTCAGTGGATTTGTAGTTGATGGATTTCGCATTTGCACTATCAAAGAAAACATGACTAGATGAAGATGTTAATCATATGTGTTGCGCAATTGAAATTTCGTGAACCTTTCAGTTGGTTCAGTCAGCTGCTCTACTGCTGTGTTTATATTGTGAGGTAGGGCTTTAAATAAAATGAAACCAGGTTGGCCGAAAATATAGAGAAATTTGAAGAACATTCATTTCAAATATAATGTTGTAAATTATCCCGTAAAAAATACTTCAAGGTGTCTGGTCCTTCAAAACTTTGCCATCGATGAGTATTGGCGATCAGAAAATATTACTATATATTATTTGAAGCGGAGCTCATTGGAAAATTTTGAAAATACTTCTTAGGACTTCAAAATATTTTTCACAAACAAAACGGTGGAACGATATTATGTATTGATGTGCCAACATATTTTATGCCCACAAAATGTGTTTGGTATAAAAACATAACAAGATTTGTGTTATTTTCAAATAAATTACATACCGTATCATCAGTGAAATTGATTGAATACACCTAATTTCAATTCATGATGGATTAAATTCTCTTCTTGATTGAAGGATTCCACTTCTTGAATGAGCTATTTGATATAATAGCAGTTTTTTAAAATTGTTTGAATTACAAAAATTATGAAGAACGAATGCTAAAAAATATATGAAAATCAAGTAGGTAAGATGTGAAAATAACAATATTTATCAAATCAACTGAACTGATATGGTAGTATATTCGACGAATTTTCAAGAAATGAAGGAAGAGTACTCTGAAGAAAACAATATTAACCAAAAAAATATTTATTTTACAATTAACTGGTGGAAATTATATCACTAAAATGATAACATTTTCAAAGGGCAAAAGAGAAATGAACTATATCATATCATCTCGGAACCCGTTACTAAAATTAGAAGATTCACAACGCCAAAATGAAGTGTAATATCTATACAATCAAGATCATAATTTCTATCAAGTCATCCCATAACAGAGAGCACTGATCACTGAAAGATATCTTTCAAACAACAATGGGAAATTGTACTATCCATTTCATTCAATGAATACCTTTATGTATTTCATAGTTGTTGAGGTTAACATTTGCATCATTACAAGGAGTGTTGACAGACAGATGTGAAAAACCAGT
This sequence comes from Leptinotarsa lineolata, assembly GCA_015342045.1. Classification (NCBI taxonomy): domain Eukaryota; kingdom Metazoa; phylum Arthropoda; class Insecta; order Coleoptera; family Chrysomelidae; genus Leptinotarsa; species Leptinotarsa lineolata. Next base: position 8,647 of record WOGR01007996.1, on the reverse strand, counting down.
AACACTGCTATTGAGAGTTTCATTCTCTCTGAAGGAAGTTTAAATTTCTGTCTTTCTCTTTGATGTTTCATCTAGACAACACTTTTCGAAGACATCGAAATTTGTCTAAGATTTTATAACCACAATACTATTCAAAGAAGAACATCAATTTCGAAATGGTTTCCAAACTTTTTGTTAGCTGTTGAACGACAAACTTTCAGCACTCAGCGTTCTCTATAAAAATAGTATTCGAAGTGATATTGGGACATTCATGCTAATAAATTTTGACTAAGTATTCGTTACAGTGTACTATTTTCAGAAATGAGTACAATTAGTAAGAATCCAAGTCTTCATCCTACTACAATCTACATCTTAACATTCATATACCCGACCATAATATGGACACCAAAGAGAAGCCTCATCAGCAAAAATTATTGTATTTTGCCAATACATACTCATTATTGTGAAAAGTTTTATTCATTTCAAACTACACACCATCGTTATTCTGAAAAAAATTATGTGGCAGGACAACCTTAGGTCTTATTATACCCACTGCAACTTGGCAGCGGAATTGATATCCCAGAGTGTAGCAACAATTGCATATAGTTATTTCCTCCAAGCGATTATTTCTTAGTTTACTGTTTTGATATCGCAACAAACTGATAGTTCACCCTCCCAACGTTCTAGTCCTCTGTAATAAATTTTACATGTTGAAAAATTATATGTTATGGTCTAGTATATACAAGATTGAAAGACTAGCCAAGAATATTTAAAAAAGAAAGACAGTGATAGTCTACTTGCATCGGAAGTGCAAGTGCAAGTGATATTCTGAAAATATTATTATTTCTGTCCCAATTCTAAAAAAAAATGTTGAAAACATTCCATGAATTTCATCGTTACTTTTAATATTCCAGAAACTGTCGGAAATAAATTTGGAAAACCTCATTATTTCTTGTGAAAGTTGAATAATGTGAATACGAATCTTACTGAAGTTTTATCCCAACACCATACCTTAATCTTCCTCTTGAAGTGATCACTTGGTGATCGAAACACGTGCATCACAAATGTAAATACATGAAAATATACATAGAATGAGTTTCGTTCAAAAAAAGGTGGGAATCTTCCAAAGCAGAAAGTAGAAAGCCAAAACCTTTCTTTTCCAAAAATGAATATCTCCTAGAAATATACACCATTCAAAGTTCAATGATGTAGAAGTAGCAATCCAAAAATTTTTTTTCCGAAAAACATCATATAACATAGATATAATCATATAGTCATATTGTATGCTGTTAATCAAGCACCTAATTTTGCAACATTTCCGATGAAGATCATCAACATCGTTCAGCTTTATCTAATATTAGTCACTCTCTCAACAAAGATGAAATCTTGTTGTTATTTGACATACAATACAGAGTTCAAGTAACATAACATTTCTACATATTCAGAATCTACTGCCATTGAACGCAAGTTCAAAAGTTTGGTAGACTTGCACTTTTGTTATGAGTCATTATCTGCTACTTTTTGACTGCGCTGGGAAAGTCAACTATCAGTTATATTTAATGGTAGAGGTTACCTGATTTCATGAAATTCAACGTATTTTTTCATTCGATGTTGGGTAATATCCATTGTATTTGCAAAATCCAATGACTACAGCTGAAAAGTGGGAGCAAAAGGCTGGTTGGAATCAACAACGCTCAATTACTCTTATGATAATGGCACGAGATGGCAGTGTTGCTCGGCCTATGATATGATAATGAATAAACGAATTGATATACAAGGCATTTGGAAATTGTTCAATTTAACATCTGTCGTTTACACGTAATATCTATGATAGAAACAATTTATTCCATTTACTTTACTCTTAATGTATTTGCTTTATACATACAAAATAGGCGCTAAAGGACGACTTTGCATCACTTTCGAAATTTTCCAGTGGAATTACGTGATTTCATGTGTGCAAATAAATGCTATGGCTAAACTTTCATAAATAGGAAGAACCCACTTCATTAGTCATCTATTATAACGCCTCCAGTTGTGCTTCATAAGTTATGAGATTAGAACTAATTTTTTTCCTTTGACATTTGCGTGAACTCTGAACAGACACTTCAGTGCAGTACTATAATTTTCGAAAATAATGCAAAGATCGAGAATTCACACATACATACTCACGCAATTATAAGAAAGTACACCCGTCATTTTTGTTAATTATTTTACAATCGCTAAACTTATCAAAGATACAAAAATGATAGCAGCTTACTTATTTTTGAACTTGATAATATGATATATGATGATGATGAATGGTGAACCTCAAAAACAGGAAGTTGTACAGTGGTTAGATCCTGACATGGAAATTGCTGATCATTTCTGTACCACTTTCGGTGCGTATACTTTGAAATATATTTAATACAATATTTGAAGAAAATTATAAAGCGCTAAAATCCTTTTTCAGTAAATATATTTTTCCTTATGTATATTATTTTTTTGAAATAAATGTATTACAATATTCAAAAACACAGTTCGTTATATTACAAACCAATCTCAACGCATCAGACTCTTATGAAATATGATACTTTGAAATAATATTATTATTTCAGAAAATTTTGGTAATTTATTGTTATATCAAAAATATATACAGGAAATAGCCTCAGTGAATAGATAAATCAGCAAAACATGGATTCAATAGATGTGTCAGGAAACCTAGCATTTTTCGATGGTAAACAGTTTTTTGAGTAAGCTGAACGTTACGATATTGAAATGGTTCAATTCAGTGCTGATGGTTGTAAAAAATCTAGTGCTAAAAATTTTTTGGAGCCTCTTTTCGTACTCTCTCAGAAGACGAATCTTTTTAGAATTCAGGGTATTTTTATTTGAGTTAGTCGAGGTCTGAATTCAGTTCTGGTGAATTTTTAAGACATTTTTTCATTCAGATATCCTATTAAGAAAGTACTGCGGTGTCAGTAGAGATGATGAAAAGCATCAACACGGGATGAGTCTTATCATTTGGGAAACTGGGAGACTTCTGTTTTGTAACTCCACCTACGTTGACACACTTGAAGCTACAAATTTTGTTGCAACGTATGATTCTTGTGGTGGAGCTGCAGAAATTGCAGAAAAATCAAACTTTATTGAGTTCCTACTGTTTATATTTTGTTGAAATGGAAACCTTTGGTGATTTTATGTTGAATTGGAATCATTGGAAAAAAAAATTTGTGAAAGATTTCTTGAAATCCACTGATGACAATAGGGCTCGTTCATTTTCAATTCGAAGTTTTTGTCATCCAAAGGTGTAATGTGATATTATTATTCGATACTCTTTCGTTTCAAATCGACTGAAATATTCGTGAATCCATGAATTGAAACAAAATTCCCTCTGAATCACCTAAAATGGTGTGAATAAGCTGAACATATCCTAATTATCTTACGACCTAAAAATCATGCCTCATTTCAGCCTCTGAATTTAACGATTTGAAAATATTGTCAACAAGAATAGTGTAATATAATGTTTATCAAACACAGGATGGTTGATGGGTTAGGTTAGGTTGGGTTAGGTCAGAAGTGAGTGGGTCTCTTCGACCCTCCATCGCAATTCACGAGGGTTTATTGTGGCTCACACCTATTCAAACTCGACCAAACAAACCCAGTTTCTTGACGAAGCCGATTAGTTTGTATGATGAGTGATCTTTCAGGTCATATGACAAAATTGTGGTTCTACCATATTCTGAAAACCTGATTTGGTCCACGGCGGGGCAGGCACAAAGTATATGCTCTGTTGTTCCATCATATTTCAAACAGAAGCGACACACACTGTTTTCTGACAGTCCGAATCTCTGCATATGATGGGAAATTCGAAAAAAGTTATGTCTACATGGAAGATATCAAAGTATTCCTAATACGAAGAATACTCTTATCAAAGGTTACGCAGAAGTAATAAAGGAACCCCATTCAAAAGATTCGTCAGATAATTGTGATAAACAAATTTTTTTGAAAAGTCAAATCCGAAGATTTGCTTCTTGACTCACAGATTACTCACATCAAGACGTTCAGAAGTTCCACCAATATTCTTTGAAGGATTTCATATTGATATCTTTCGGTATCTTTAATAGGTGGTGGTAGCGTCCTGATTGAATAGATAGTATAGATTGTGAGCAGTTTCGTTGGTCTTTTTAAATCTATGTGTTCTTACTGTGGATACTTATCGGTAATCTTTGATACGTTTTAGTATTTGTCTCGGACGTCTATCAGAAATTATTGGCCCAAGCGAGTTTCACAATAATGCTTGAACTCTTTCATAAAACTATAAAATCTGGAATCTATACGGAATTCCTTTCAAGAGAATTTTTTCGACGGAAAAATATACATACAAGTTCGAAATTGCATTGACTGAAATGGTGCTGACAGTTTCAAAATCTATAGAAAAACTGATGGAATAAAATTGGGTTGAATGTTGGAATTATTGAAAATACAAAAAATAATCGCAACGAAATATTCAGATGAGTTAGTTGGGAACGAAATTAATATAAAAAAGAAGCAAAAAAGAATAGAGAAATTTATAAGAATGCCAATTTGTAAACAACACATGTTATTATGACCTGGAATAAAGATGGATTGGTAAGGGGCCGAACAATGAGTGGAATGCCAATTATATACAAACAATGAAACGTTAAATAAAAATACAACCCACTAAAATAATGATAACAATGAATTATCTTCGGGTATAAACTGAAGACGAGTGTGAAAAATAACAATCGAAAAATCGTAAGAAAATTTTTTTCACTACTGATTCTTCTGGCATTTTTTTCATCATTAATCTTGATTATTTCATTTTTTCAATAATCATTTCTCTTCTTGTTTATATATAATTGACATTTCACCTATTATGTAACCCCTCAATCTATTCATATGCATTTCAGGTAACAATAATTTGTTTTTGACATTATTTCTGTATTAAATGATATTTCAGTCCGATTATTTTTCATATTTCTATAATTTCACCGTTTTAATTCATTATGATTTTATTGTTCTTCCACAAAACATTTCAGACAATGAATGCTCAAACTTGTTACATTCACCAAAAAAAATTGTCAACCATCTTTAGAATTGAGTTCATTTCGAAAGTTTTCAACGGGAATATTCAAGTTGTTTCGTTTATATGTTTTGAATTTCTACTGTAATTTCGATCAGTAAAGTAATTTTGTGAGCTGCAACATAAATATTATCATGTGATTCAATATAGAAAGGCGTGAAATATATGTTTCTAAGAAGTAGAAGGTTCCTTTTTTTCGGTAAATGTTAAATCGAGATATCTACATGATGAGTTCCACATAAAAAAAAATATATTCGCTTTTCATTGCCTCAGATGCAAGCCCCTGGCAGATAATCTGTATATATATATATATTTTTATATCGTATTACTGTATTGAAATTTTATTATAATTTACTTTATACCTACCTGTTATTCTATTTTATTATACTACTACGAATAGTATGATACGTACTAGGGTACTTATCGTACTATTCATTAACTAATTATTTCAAAATGTATTTATATTTTGTATTCTGTACAGCTATCTATTAAGTCAATAAAGTTATATTATATTGTTATATGGTACTTAGTTTGTAATGCAAAATAATGTACAATAAAAATCGAGAAAACTCTCCCCCTTTGTGGTATCGGCATATTTGACATATCGGGTAACTTTTATTGGTTGAAGTTTCAAGAATTCTGGAGGCAATATACTATTTCACAGTAGAAGATTGTTCAACATGAAAATTAAATGAGAATTGAATTTTACTAACATCATTGATCAACGTGTGGGACTGGTTTTCATCAATAGTTGGTGAAAGAGGTTGAATGAATTATTTTTAGTAGAAGTGATCATCCATCGAATCATTTTGCTACGATCATAAGAGTGAGATCAATTATTTATCATTGAAAAAATATGTAAACTTCCAAGTGGAAATCTCACATTGAAGTGGTGTTGTTTGAATACTTCATTCACCATTACCATTATCTTTTTCGCAAATATGCAAAAAATGAAGGTTTCAAACGAAGATTTAGATGGGTCACAATTGATTCTGAGAACAAAACTTTAATTTCCGAGTTCATTAGTCATATTAATTCGTATCTTTAGTTAATTAAGTTGATCCCTATAAACATTCAATGTTTCTTGGGATAATGGAGAAAATCCAAATATAAAATGTCAAGATTCAACAAAATTGAAGTCGAGATTTAACAAAATTATTATCATTGAATTCAATCTCAAATTTGAAATTCGAATAAAAATTGTATTCAGACCGGCGAACTTGATTTAAAAAAAATGCGTGATCCTTGTACGACACTGTACTTAACTTTGAATTTCTGGAAAAATGTACCTCATTTATGGAAGGTCGTACAATAGTCTGAAAAATTTTGAATTTATAACTTCATCATCATTCTCCACTTTTGGAATATAGCAGTAATGTTCATAATAATTCATAAAATTACTCGGGTGTCGATTCAACTTATTGAAAAACACGCCTTCTCTCAATTAACGGAAGGAAAAGAAAACAAAAGAAACTTTTTGCTGTGTCCTTTTCGAAAATGTGATATTTTTTCAAATATTGTATATTCCTATTTGATAATTTGTTCTGGATTGAAAGTGAAAATATCCTCATCAATGTCAGGATGTCATTTCCAAGCTGAACTATCTATTCCAATTTCTAAACAAATTTACATTTAAAATAGTTGCTTAATAATTTTTGGTTCCTACGAAAAATATTCAGAAAAAACAACAATTTCCATGCGAGAACAACTGTGCAAACCTTCTCGATTTTATACAAGAACCACCCTGTGGCGATATACAGAATCAATCGGCTTTCACTTACGAAGTTTGTCCAGACCAGAAAACCAATTCAGTGATACACATATCGGGCGAAACGTCGCCTTGTAACACAACCTAACTATATATCTGAACAATTATGCCCCATTCCTCAATTATTGTCATATCTAAAGTTGGAAAAACAATTATCAACAATGAAAACTAACACATCCACGTTAATAGTCAAATACGTAGTTAAATTTATTATTTCAATAGGCAGTGCTTTATTAAACAATCGACAAAATGTTCTTAGCGGCCATCTTGGATCCTATGGCACTTCTTGCCCCGAACCACGGGCGTATCCACTGGGGATGAAGGAGTTACGTAATATTTGACAGCTGAATACTTCTCGAGAATATGAATACGTCAATGACTTCGAAAAAGTGGGATGAGGTTTGGCCCTGTCGACAGGTATTTTGTCTAAATTCATTTATTGCTGAGATCACTGGAAGTAGTTTATATTCTTTTGGTATTATCTTTGGTCTTTCAGTTCTTCTTGGATTATGGATATTGAGAGTTCATCCTCTTCTTCGGCTTCCTCTACTAACGATACGCTCAGTTCCGACTGAAAAAAAAAGTCATTAGTGGTAAGAATATGAGGATGATATTCCTCAATCATCCCAAGAAACAGGAATAAAATTTGATGAGCAGGTAATAAAATGATTTATTCAAATTCTTTTATGGTGTTCTGTTCGTACTCACTTATATTTCAGTTTTTGAGTCATTGTTTTTTCCCTGCTATGAACGTTATATGTTTCTTGGAGAAATAAATCGTTATTATTATTATGAAAACAAGATCAGAGTTTCATTTAGAGGAAGGAGGCAAAAACATTTTACATTCCGAATTCAATTTTGGTGTTTTCTGATTTATTTTTCAATTTATCTGGAAGATTATTATATATTCAACCGTTTAAACGAAATACTGATTTATCTTCGAATTTTCTATTATTATTACCATGGATGGTACTCATTTCACTGAAATTGAATGTGTGCAGGGTTTTCTTATAGAATGAATAAACTGAAAAATAACGAATTTCCAACTGAAAAATGGATAGAATATCTTAAAGATCACGTGTTATATATGAATATGACGTAGTATTAAAATATGGTAATTAACATTCATTATTTTATCTTGCAGTCTCCTGAGAGGATAAAATATTGATGAATTAGGTGTTTCCCAAATTAAAATTGAATATAATAATTGAATCCTGAGAGGATTTAATATTGATTAATTGAGTGTTTCCCAAATTGAAATTGAATATTGTAGATTCGAATATACCAAAAGAGAATTGTACATTTTTAATATTAAGAAAAAATTAAATTTATGTAATCCTCAATGATATTTCTCGAATTAGTCCGATTATTTTCAACATCTGAATATGAGTATTCCACAAGAAACTTTCATTAAAGCACAGTTCTGAAAAATTTGTAGTTTGTCAATATTCAGTAATTTTGTTATTGAAATTGAAGAAGGTTTTTCAAAATTTCAACATAATTCCTAATAATTCAGTCAAGAGGTCAGCAATATAATGTCAATAATTATGTTAGTGTGAATTTCTTCATTGAAAATAGAAAAATTAAGTAATGTTGTGTTATCTGCGTAAAACTTCATATATCTTTTCGACAATAATTTTAAACCACATAATTTGAACGAACAATTTGTTCAGGCCAGTCCCAACTCCATACACTGTAGGTTAATGGACTGACACCTATCAGAAAACAACTACTCCCCTGACTAATACCACGAAGGGCGTTGGATTACATACGACAGGTTTAAGTGCAGGAATCACTGAAGTATTTCCTGCATATGC
>WOGR01007995.1:0-12080 GCA_015342045.1 Leptinotarsa lineolata | reverse complement strand
GACTTTTTTCCAAATTTTTTAATTTTTCTAATCTTTCGCTCTATCGATTCGAACGAAACATAACTCAAATTTCATAACTTTGATGAATACGAGACTTCAATGTCATATATTGCCCAGAAAATACCCGCATTGGCCTGTTACCAGAAAAAGTAATAAATACACCTCCAGAAATTCGTCTTTGTTGTTACAAAGTTCATCTAGTTTTTTCATGTCATTGTTAAACTGATTCCGATTTTCAATTTATGGAAGTTAATATATTAGTAATCATCGAATAAACGTATTTCTCTTCATTCTTATTCCTTTTTTAAATAGATTTTTATCCAGTATGATCATTTTTCTGACCAATAATTCACTTACAAACTAACCCGAAATATCATACTCACTGCGTTTCATGAACTGAGTTGTTTTCTGTACAGTCTTTCGTACATTTATAATTCACAAATAATGTTAATCACACAAAACAAGTGGAAGTCATTCTTTTAAGTGGTGAGAATGTGCCATATCGAGATGTTGCTTGTATTTTCAATCACCGGCATCCAGGAAGAAATATTCACTTTAGTAGGTACTGTGGAAAGGATATTGAAAACATTCAAAGAAACTGGCTCTGTGGACAATCGTTTCAAGAAACCACATAATCCAATAAAGTAAAATGAAGGACTCAACTCAACTCAATGTTTGTTTGATCGTGAAGATACAGGGGTTGGCAGAGAAACTGAGAATTTTGCACAAAAATAAATTTCATCCCTATAAGCCATAGTTCATAGATTCCTAAAGAAAGATTTCGATATTCGAGTAGGATTTTCATTTTGGTTCCATGGTGAGAGAGAAAATGATATCGCATTTCCCTACAGGATTTTATGGACAGACGAGGCAACTTTCACATCGAACGAAACAGTTAGTTCCCAAAATTGTCGCTGGTAGTCCAACAATAATCCAAATTTTGTAATAGATAGAATGTCGTGACCAATATTCATTCAAGATAAATGTGTGGTGTGGGTAATTACATAACCAAATAATTGAACCATTTTTTAGAGAAAATTTGAACGCAGACATGTACAGAAAGTTCATTATGAATCAGTTGTCTGAATTTTTGGATATTCTGACGAAATTTTGTGGTATCAACTTGACGGGGCACCGACCCACGAAACGGTAGAAGTGAAACAGGGGCAAAGTGATAGGATGAGATTGGGAAGATTATTGGCCACCAAGATCATCTGACTTATGTCCGATGGACTTTTATGGGGTTATCTGAAACAAAAAGTGAATAAACGCAGACCATTTGCAAACAAAAAACATTTAGAGAATACCATTCAGGAGTGTTGTGCTAACATAAATCCCCTATTTATTAAAAATGCCACAAAGTCTGTGAATGAAAGGACTATAACTTGTGTAGAATGGAAAGGACAGCATACTGAATGATGAATTCGCGTTCTTTATAATATTATTAAGATAAATCAATGAATGTTATGATGATTTGTTGTGAATTTGTTTATGATAATATTGGTTTAATGCTATTTATACTATATGGTGATAATAAAGAATATAAGATTTATAAAATTAACTCAAGAAGCGTTATTATTTTCTTGATAGCTACATCTAACAGTTTACATCCAACAGTCACGATTTTAGGTGTAAACTGCATCAAAATATTTCGAACTAATCTGCAGCTAATGGGATACAAATCTGCTCTGCTAAAAAAAAAGAAATACGAGTCTAATAAGAATGAAGAGAAATACGTTTGCCCTCAAATCAGTCTGCAAAGTTCCCACCTATTTCATCAACCACAGATGTGAGTTACGAATAAATTTTACTCTCAACTTCATTTCCTCAAATTACGATAAGATATACAATCTCTCTACAACTACAACAATCTGTGGAAAATGGTTCAACTTCAATGCCAAGCCTATCTGAAGCCAAAAAGTCAAATTGGGAAAATCCTTCAGTGGGTTGCAATTTAAATTCTCTTAACCTCACTGATATTTTTCTCTTCCTCTCTGCTGAACTTTGTTCTGTAACAATCGGTCGATTTCTGTTCTGGTTCAACAAGTAATTCAGTACTGTCCTGATCACGAATTTATTAGTATCACGCATCTGACGCATCCTGTTGTGTGCAGTTTCAAAACGTTCTCGGACTGAATAATTAGGAGAATCTGTTCATTTTGAAGTGCCGGTATCTTTTTTAATATTCAAGCTTCCTTCAGTAGGCCTTACACAGCCAATATCGATGTTGATCAATGTACTTAAGAATCGCTGGTTTCACGCAACGTTTCAATTTCAAAACGTCAAGAAGTGAACCTTGGAGGGCCCCAAGTGTCGTTATTGATCTTGTTATATATGAACGATCTGCCAAATTATATATCTGAAGGAAACTTCTTAATGCTTGCAGCAACGCTACAATAACCATATCTGGTGAATACATGAATGAACTGATCGTAAAGTTCAGAACTATTGCTAATGTATTTAGTTGCTGGTATGATAGAAATATATTGATACTTGACAAATGGCGTGAGTTACGTTGGCTTTAAGGATCGCTGTGGTTCGTGGCTCATAAGCATACACCTGCGACTTGAGAAAACCTCAGAAAAAACTCTAACGGAGTCAAATCGCACGATCTCGGTGGCCAATTCACACCACCTCCACGTGAGACGACCTCAAATCGATCGTACAGACCGATTTGAGGGCAAACGTATTTTTCTTCATTCTTATGATATTCAATATATGCAATCTCTGAAATTTTATCCCAGATGAAATGTAGTAATACGCTTAATTGGTAACTTGATTACTCTTGTAGACATGCTTTTGAATGTTTTGAAGTTTTGACTGTACCTGGTCTTTTAGTTTTGAACTTATCCTTAAATGTATAATCTAGATACTCGCCCAAAAAAATCACGTATCATTTGGGAAAAACAAACCGGCCTATAACTCACCGAATCATTTTGCTCTTCGCATTATTACAACAAGAAATACAAAAAAAAATATTAGAAAAGATTTCAAACTTGGTTGTTTTATTTTATCGTATTTTTATTTCACTTTTTTATTGCCAGCATATAATTGAAATTTCACGTATATTAAATTAGTTTTCATTCTAGGTGACAATATTTTTTATCTTTTTTTACAAATTAGCGTGCTCACAAATTCATTTATTCATTTTTGCTCAATTTTTTGATATTACTTGCTATATCAATTGACTCAACCGAATTTTTCGATCCGATTATTTTTAATAATTTTTTAATATTTTACTCATTAGATTTCGAATCTGTTAATACAATTTCAGACATCGGAAGTCCAAACTTCTAACATTCATCGACTAGTTTTTTCTTCGTCACTAAATTAATGGAACTTCTTGTCGTAGGTTTTTCTTCCGTTTATGAAAAAAAAATTGAACATTTGTCTTAAATTTGAACTTATTTCTTTTGCCGCATCACTGAATGACCCAAACAAAAAAAATCTGAGAAAAACACCATCAAAACTTACTCATCATTCAACAGATAGATCACAACTACAACCATAGAAGGAATAGCCACGCACCCCGCATGAAACACAAAATTAACAATCGATTTTTCTCGTTACAAACAAATGTTGCAAGTATACCCCACGCTTGAACTATGTCACACTTAAATAAATCGATGACCTCCTTGAGAGAGCATTATTCCATCAAAGAAATTTGGCTCGATGAGCCAAATGCATTGTCAGACATCTTAATAGAGATGGATGCCATAAAACAGAATGAACTTTCAACTAGCCGCATCAATAACATGCTCCAGATTGAGATATTAGGCTCAGTGCGGGGGTTTAAAGGTCAGAATAAAATGAAAACGCACTGTATGGAACGACATAATTTGTGCCTAACTTGGGCTTTGTTGCACAATTGAAACGTTGAATTCGAGTGGAAAATAATTGGAGTTGTCGATTTATATAGGGTCTTTCAACAGGGACTCCATAATCGTACAAAAGAGAGAACTATTCGCAATGTGTCGGTTTAGTAAACGGACGACCGACACCCGTACGTCGACAAAACGTAAGATATGCCGAAAACTTTACCGCTGTCTGTGAGAGTGTGCAGGAGAATACGAGGCAGTCGATTTCGCATCGCTCACAAGAACTCGGCCTTGGACAACGACTTGTGTTCGCTGTATGGGGCTCTGGGACAGTTAGCAACTGGCCCTAATTTTCATCGAAAAATCTTCTTCAGCGATGAGGCCCATTTCTGGATGAATGGGTACGTGAACAAACAAAATTGTCGAATTTAGGACAATACCAATCTACATGAGATTTAAGAGCGTCCAATGCATCCTGAAAAAGTCACTGTTTGATGTGGATTATGGGCTGGCGGGGTCATCGGTTCATATTTCTTTGAGAACAACGTTGGCCAAGCCATCACTGTCAGCGGCGAGCACTATAGGTCGATGAATACCTAATGGCCTAAATTAGATGATTTGGACATCAACGACATGTGGTTTCAACAGGGGGTGCTACGTGCCACATCGAATATTATGCACGTGCGATTTGAGGGCATGGTCATCTCACGTGGAGGTGATGTTAACTGGCCACTGATATCGGACGATTTGACCCCGTTAGACTTTCTCTTGTGGCATTTTCTTGAGTCGCAGGTGTACGCGAATAAGCCACAAACCACAGCCACATTAAAATACAACCAGTAGGCTCTCTTACCACGTGATCCGCCCGAGTTGCCGGGGACCTACAACCGCTCTCAGGATGAGATTCTCATCCAACGCGTTCAGTGCTGCAGTATCGAAGGATTCGAATGTACCACAGGCATCGGATTAGTTATAATAAACGGTCGGATATCAAGACATGTGTTGACCGCATGTTCCAAGGGTGCTTTTTTTTTCGAACATATTTCAGCAGTCTCCGAAAATTATGGTTGAGGTGTCTTTCGACTCGGAATAGCGTCTAGAAATTTTTTGAAAACGGAGAACTTTCAAAAATGAAAATTGCAAAAGTTATAAACAATTTGGTGAAAAATAAAAAAATGAGTTTAGATTTTTGGAAATACCTCAAGAACTAATTGAGATATAAAACCCTTATGCCAGCATTTTTTCCAATCCTCGAAGCAGTTCTGATATACACTTTTTTATGTCCTTGGGCTCTTTCGACGATTCGATTTATATCTCTTCAATCATCGCAAAACGCCGTCCTTTCATGGACCTTTTCAATCTTGGGAGCAAGAAAAAGTCGCAGGGGGCCAAACCCGGTAAATACGATGGCTGAGGCATGACTACGGTGTTGTTTTTGGCCAAAAATTACGAACAAGCAATAGCGAATGAGCAGGGGCATTATCGTGATGCAAAAGCCGTACGATCATGTGACAAGGAAGTCTCGATGCACCACGCCACGGCAATCGAAGAAAATAGTGAGCAAAACCTTGTCATTTCATCGAACTTGGAGTGTATTTTTGGTTTTGGCTCTTCTGGGCTCTTCTATTGGGACGATTGCACTTAGGTTTCGAAGTCATAACCATGATTCGTCACAGGTTATGACCCTTTCAAGCAAATCTGGAACGCCGTTGACGTCGTTCAACAAGTCCTAAGCGACGCTCAATTTTGAAACGAACTTCGTTGCCACCTAATCCATGCAATAAATTCCCGAATAAATTGCATGGTAACTTCTCTAATGGAGATTCGACGTTTCTTTATAACAAGTTTCTTCACTTCTTCAACATTTACATCGGTTGATAATGTGCTGAGGCGTCCAGGGCGAGCGTCTTCATTCACATATTCTCGATCTTTTTTATGAAAAGAAAGCTTGTATAGTATATACGAAGTCAATTCTAATGGCATGAAAACTAAATAGTTACCGAACGTCGGCAGTTTCTTTGTATGGCATGAGCGGCGTTGTTTTTTCAAAATTAATCTTATTTTTCATAAATCTACACGGATTTTTTCATCAGTAGTAAAGGGTAATGTCATTAATTTTTTATTTAGCTATTCGGATTGACTTTCTATATACTATACCACTTGTAAACATTTTTCTGGCTCAGAATACAATCACCGTATGCCACTGTCAATATTTTCAAGTGTTTTGAGCACTTAATTCCATTTTTACACAAAAAAATGACAATTCTTTGATAAATTTTTTTCGGTATCAGAAAATCGCCGAACTCGCAAAACACTTCTAACTTTTATGACTTTCATCAATAAACTAAACATGCCAAACAGCTGCAACTGTGAACATATGTTCGAGACGAGTGTACCAACATAAAAAAAGCTAGTCGAATGTACGTAGCCCGCGAAATTTGAACATTCCCTTATTTTTTGAACAGACCACGTACAACCAACGCATTGAAAACTTTTTTCATCACGTGTCGCATCTGTTTGTCATGCCGCTTGAATTTATTTTCCCCCGCGATAGTTTTAATTTTGCGATAAGGGGCCGTCCATTAATCACGTGATATTTTTTTAGCATTTATTAACCCCCCCTTGGTGATACTCGGTGAGGTTTAAGACTAACCCCCCTCACACACCGAAAATCACGTGCATTTTTTAGTACCTACAGAGAATCTTGAAATTTTTCCTTTCCTATACCCTGCAAATAGATCTTTATACAGATCGAAACGTTTAGATATTGTTTTAATGAAAAACGTACGAGGTAACGGCATATGCATGTATTTGGCGCCGAAATAACAGAATATAACTGACGACTGCCAAGCCGAGCCGGGCGGTCGTCGTGGTGCGAGCCGGGCGGTCGTCGTGGTGCGCGCCGCGCGGGGACTTCGTCCGTTGCCTGGCAACGGCGAGTCAAAGTCACATTACACGCCGCTTTTCGGATTAGAAATCGCGCGTTTCACGAAAAAAAATATACATGTGATATCTTACTACACCCTCCCTCCCCCTTGTGATATTACGTGAATTTTGCTAACGCCCCCCCTTTCAAGCCTCACGTGATTAATAGACGGCCCCTAACAAAGACATCATACGAGCTGCGGTTGTATGCAAAAGCATTGGTATGGTATACTAACCGATCCAAGATGGATGAAACCTCCTTGAAAGCATCCTCAACATCTTCACTAAGTCTCAGAATATGATTATGTATAAAAGACTATACAGGTAGAAGTATTCATTTCAATTTTCAGTGTTCAACAGGACAAAAAAGTAGAATACTCAATGAGTTTAAAACACATTACATACGTGATGGTTTTTTGTTTCTGGCATCTAAACGAGTATAAAGAAATTTTACAAGTTTGTTCAACTTAAAAGATGGTGTGCATTTTATTTGGATCAGCCTGGAGTTTGAGGTGTTCAGAATAAAATTAAAATAACACTATGTGCCAATGCCGACAAAACTAATGTCGAAAATAAAATGTTAAAAAAAATTATTCATCAAAGTCTTCTGGAAAATTCGAATGCATATTGTATCTTTCTTCGTATATAGGCCATATTTAGCGGAACGAACCCAAAAGAGCATGTCACTCTAATCGAAGAGGCCAGGCTTTGACGATCCATGACATTAGCTTCATTATCTAAGTAGGATGCTTTTCGGGTAATGAACACAAACGAATATCAAAGACTATTTATTGATAGTCGACAGGAGCGGCGGTAATATCTTTTGAAGGACAGACACGTATGAAAAATTACAGAATAAAATTCGAATTAGCGAAAAGGAAGCAGGCAGTTGAAATACTACTTTCTATTCATGATTCAAATATTGATAAGTTTTTGAAGATTCAGTTTAATTTTCGGATTTCGTGAAAAACTTTCATTAAAGAGCTCAATATCCCTGTGAAAAACCTCTCTGTAAATGCGTAACAAAAATTTTATGAAATAAATACTGAATTGTGGGAGATTCTGTATACACTTCAACTTATCTGCTTCAAACACATTAAAAAAGGTGACATACAATTGTTTTACAAACTGAATTTGACATTCCTCTTGAAACTTCCTATATTCTCTCCATCTAAGCAACAGAATGCTCCAAAACATTATCATGCATAGTGCATGTGATCTCCCAGACAAGGCTGCTTGTACAAAGTCGCACTAAGGAACGATTGAATTTTTTTCAATAATATGCGGCTGGGTATATAGGAAATTTTTTGGGGTGGAATGTAGAGACACAAATTAACAGTTTCTTCAGCGGTATCAGTACTTGACATTTTAAACTTCAAAGTACCGTATATATACACACCACAGGCGTTAAAAGGTAACTCTGTAGCGATATACCTGAATGAATCTCGCCAGCTGATTGCAGTTAAATCTGATTGGTTAGCGTGAAGTGACTTGTTTATTTGGTGGTGATCATGCTTTGATCGCGCATCTATCATTGTTTGAGTTATGTTTGTTAAACGGGCAGAGTTTAGGCAAAGTGAAACTGTTTTTATATTTCATGATATTATTATCATTTTATAACAATTCAATATAATCCCAATATACTCACTTGAGAATGTTATTTCCTGATCCAAAGTTACTTCTTCTAGTTGACTTGGGCTGGTACTGAAAATAAAAATAACATTTAATATTGAAACTATTCAAAATTCCAGAACTAACAAATAAACGAATGGATACACTAAGAATAAAAACTGCTTGACTTACAAAAATGATGAAATTATAAAAAAAACTACTCGTTAAATAATTAAGACATAATTTCATTGAATGGCCATTTCTATAAAATATTCTACTGAATCATTTGGTTATTTTTTTAAACACAAATTTTTATTTTCTCACGTGGCACGTGGCCTTGTTTTTGGTCAATGGGTTTCAATAACCGTGATATTTAACACAAAATTTCACGCCGGGCTCCGGAGGAACGTGAGTGTGCCAAATGTCAGGACCGAATTCCATCATTGAATTTCAGTTGAGAATAGCTCATAGATGAATAATCCGAATCTTGCAGACTATATTTTTGGTCCATTATTTTACCCCATGCAATAAAGTTATTTTAATGTCGATTAAGTCATAAATTATAGTTCATTGTATCTTTAATTTATAGTTTTCTTCTTTTTGAGGAAAATTAAGCATTACTAAAACAGGTTTTTTCTTTTTTTTTACGATTATCGGAAAGCTTTCTTTTTTTTATATCTTACATGACTTTATGTCCTGTAAATAAAGTGTCACTCCACGAATGTAATTAGTGTGATTCATAAAAAAATAAGGTAAAATTTGTCGAGTAGTAAATAAATGTAATTCAAAATTATTGCTTGTGCCAGCCATAATTGAATTCAAAAGAATTTCTACCATTTCACAGTAATTATTTGTATATCTGAATAGTTAGTTTTCAAAATTCATGTAATTCAAAAAATCTGAAAAATTTGACAAGAAATTTGGCTGAGGAATTACCGGGGAAAATCCAATGCTGGAAAAGTCTCGGGCCTAACACATAGATGGCGCTAGTCTTATTGCAATCATCGCTTTTTCAGTTAGTACTAACCTTCAAAAGAAAGCTGTTGAAGTTTCAAGATATTCCACTCATAACTTTGTGAGTTATTGTGTTAAGAGTGACACTACTTTTGTTATTTTCAAAACGATGTATTGAAAACAATTTCGTGTTTTAATTTTATACTGCTTCTAGATGGGAAAAATACCGTTCAAGTGAAGCAATGGCTTGAAAAGTCTTATTTCCTGACTTCAAACCTGGACGTAGAGACACCAATGATGCAGAACGCAGTGGACGTCCAAATGAGACAGTAACACCAAAAAACATGAAAAAAATCTACAAAATCATTTTGAATGATAGAAAATTGAAGTTGCGTGAGTTAGCTGACATTGAAAAGATATCAAATAAACGTGTTGGCTTTATATTGCATGAGCATTTGACTATGAGAAAACTCTGTTGAAAGTGGGTGCCGCGCGAGCTCACTGTTGACCAAAACAAGAACGTCTTGATGATTCTGAGCAGTGTTTAGCCATGTCGATTTGTGACAATGGATGAAACATGGATCAATCACTTCACTCCGGAATCAAAACGATCGTCTGAGTGGGGAGCAACTGTTGAACCTCGTCCAAAGCGCCCGAAAGAGAAAAATCGGCTGAAAAGGTTATGGTCTCGGTATTTTGGGATGTGTGTGGTGTAATATTCATCAACAATCTTGAGAAGGGAAATACCATCAACAGTGAATATTATATAGCGTTATTGGAGCGTTTGAAGGCAGAAATTGCAAAGAAACGACCGCATATGGGACACTTTGTTTCATCAAGCAAAACATAACAAACACACCGTGTCATAAGTCAATCAGAACAATGGCGAAACTACATGAATTGATTTTCGAATTGCTCCCTCATCCACCGTATTCGTCAGATTTGGCTCCCAGCGACTACTTACTGGCTGTTCGCTGACCTCAAAAAATGCTAACCGGTAAGAAATTCCGCTCGAATGAAGAGGTTATTGCTGAAAGTGAGGCCTATTTTGTGGCAAAAGATGAATCTTTCTACAAAAGTGGTATTGAAATGTTAGAGCGGCGCTGGAATGATTGTGTGGCTTTTGATGGAGATTACGTTGATGAATAAAAAACTTATTTTCTTTCTAAGGCCCGGAACTTTTCAGCCCATGTGTTGAACTGGATCTTCAATCTCGCGCACTTTTATTGGTGTTAAAATTTTAACGAAATTGCTTAAACTTTTCTTTAGTTATATCAACTCCACTTTGTAGCATATTCATTAAGTTTCATTATTATTACATAATGGGAAACTATTGAACAATAAAACTATTATTGTTATTAATGACTTCCACCACAAGAACAAGGTATCTTTGTATTTTCTTATGTGTTCTTGGGTTTTGTGTGTCTCCGAGTACAGATTTTCAAATCGTTTCATCTCTTCAGATAGCTCTGGAATATAAAGTATAACATTAATTGTGAAAGGTGTCGTAGGTTGTTGAGTTGGTGGTTGTTAAATTGATGTTGCTGTTTGTGGAGTCATTTCGTTTTTGATTGACTATTCAATTTCTATTACATTGATTCTGATTCAGAGCAGATTTTATCAATCAGACTTCTATGTCAATACCTATGTTCAGCTGTATTGCAAATCGTTTGCTTTGTTATATAGACAGATTATTATTATAACATTCCAACACTCGCATGATTAATATGTTTTTTCTTCTTTTCTTCTTACATCAAGGAAAGGAAAGCAATGCGCCTACTGTCAAGTCTCTCCAAGCCATTCGAGTTGAATCTAAAACAACAGTTGAGTATGTTTTACGTACGAAAAAAACTATTATCATCCTCACAGCATAGTTTCACTAAATCGAAGAGTATAGAGTCAGCCCTATGTTAATATCCGTCGAGAATAGTTAATGCTTTCGACAAGAAAAAATGTGTTTTGGCCTTTTTATAGATTTCTCACGTGCTTTTGATTGTGTGGATCATGAACTGTTACTGTCTAGGCTTTATAGGCAGGATGTAAAAAGTGAGAATTGGTCAATGTACAGGCGATGATTGTGATATTATGCAGGGAGTTTCCCAGGGTTCGAATTTAGGCCCCTTTTTCTCTTGTTATTTGCTAATGATCTAATTTCGTTCATAAGTAAAACAAACTCGGCATTCGTTACAAGTTATGCTGACGATACCATAAAACTGCTAAGGATATATATGATAAAATCATATTGTGGGCTGAAAAGAACAATTGGAAACTCAACAAATCTAAAACTAACACCATATTGTTCAGCAGACGTGGTCAAAGGGAATTGAATGTGATACTATATGAAAATAGCGAAAAATTCAATCAGTCCGGTAGAAACTGTAAATATGCTAGAAATTGTTCTAGATAAAAAATTAATATGGAATCAATATATTGATACATCCGGTAATAAACTGAAGAAAAGATGCTATTCTATTAGATTCATGTCAAATCACTGCAGCTCTAGTATACTCTTAACATTGTACCATGCTAACTTCCATTCACACCTTCGATAAGGCATTCTCAACTGGGGTATGAGTGCTTCTGTCAAAAGGATATTTCTCCTCCAGAAATATGCAGTTATAATAATAGCTAAGCTAGCTAGCTAAAAATTCTTATAGTTGCCAGCACTTATATACTAGAGGCTAGTGCATACGATTACAAAAATAAATCCAATTTTCAGTCCTTTCTTCCAAAGCATAACCACAATACTCGTTCTAAAGATCTAATCTTACC
>WOGR01007994.1:0-12080 GCA_015342045.1 Leptinotarsa lineolata | reverse complement strand
CTACGCACTCTACATACATAAAAATATACAGGCTTGTCAGTTTTTCCCAGACGAACAACTATGATACTCGAAATGGCTTTGTCTTGGTCATCCCTAAACACAGCTCTCATTATTGTTTCATCATTGTATGGTATCATCATTGTATTGTATCAAATATCATTTTAATGGGTAATTTATCTGCTATTCTATAATTGTTTTTGATTACTTTTTTTTTAGTTTTATTTTTGCAAGATTGATTTGAGAAAATAGCTCACACTGATGATCCGCCTGTTTATCTGATTTACTTTTATCATTTGTGTTCACATTTCTTTCTTTTTCAAATGAATGAAATCCATTCACTATTATTGTTATTAATGTTTTATCCATTGTCACATATCGACATATAAATTCGGGTTTTTCATTATGGAACAGCTTCGAATACTGCTTAGAACCATCAATTCGTTGTTGATTTTGGTCGATTCTCAGCGATTGATTTTCCTGGTGCAAGTCTAAATAATGTTCATGAAGTCTTGGCTTCAACACTATTTTTTCGCTAAAAGCTAATGCTTCATCCATTTTCTTCAAACTAACAAAAGTTGCTTCGCTCAAAATTTTCTATCCTACAAACGAATAGTCCGGCGGCTGTGAAATTTGTACACGTGTCTTTTAAAGGTTAGGGTTAACTTAAAACCGAATGGATTTGCTACAGTAGCGCCATCTGTGTGTTAGCCTATGAAATTTTCAGCCCACCTAGTACATATGGGGTTTTCATTAGAACTTTGAAGTGGAGTTAAGTTATCAAATTTCATTTAGAAGTCTCAGTTGACCTTTTCTAAATATTTTCCAATTCAAGAAATATATAAAAAGTTTGATTTTTCAGCTGAAATGACGGATTCTGTCAGAAAACTACTTTCAACCACTTAGGACTATCCAGATATATACCAAGCAGCATATTTGGAATTTTTGACTCGATATGTGGTTATCATTCACCAATTTTGAGCATATTGCAATATTTGAAAACATAAGATCAATACAGGCAGAGTTTTTGTTGATAAATTCGTGTAGCTTGTTGTATGTGATTTTCCATACCGAATTCATTATACAGATTGGTCAATTCATGGGCTATTGATTTACAATTTGGGCCATATTTTGTTCTCACAAATATACAAACTCCACCGTATTGAGATTCTTCACGGCAGAAGCTACTTACCATGGAAAATTCATATAATTTTAATGACATAATCTCCTCCGATTTTAGCCAATGTTCTAATATGTAGCAAATATCCACATCATGTAAGTCAAAAATAATTTCCAGATCCCCAAATTTCTCAAAAATACCTGTACATTAAAATGCATTTTATTGAGTTTTTTATTTTATCTACTTTCAATTTATTTGTTTCAAATTTCTCAATACCAGAGATTTTCTCATGTTATAATAATCCATTCTAAACTCTTTAAAAAATCAATCTCCCACCGATATGCTAAGTGTCATCATTCAGTGACATCGTCTTACCAATCAACCCATTCAAGATATGTAGAAAACACCCAGATAAAACACGTCAAACCCAAATAACGAAAAAAATCGGGGGACAATAAAAGGAATGAAAGAATGTTGTCATCGAAGTTTGGGTGTTCGATTGCAGACACAAAAACGTAACTAGTTAGGTCCTTATTGCCGTTGATGGTGGGATCAAATTTCTCGAAAGTTTCGAAGAGGTGTTAGCTGCGACATAATCCCTGGACACAAAAGGAAAACGTCATGGCTTGCCAGATTAAGTGAGATTATAATGCATTTTAAACAACTAATATGCAGGGTGCAGTGTTTTTAAGGCTCAAGTGGCTGGACTTGCTGGGTTGAAAACAGTTGACGGTCCCCAGCCAGTGTCGGTGATGTGGTTATTTCTGGAAGGTTCCACTTCACTTTATAAAGAATTATTTTCTCTTTACATTTGTTTCAACAGTCAGTTGCGGAACTTTCAATTTTTCTACTTAACTTAACTTTTCATGGATAAGTTACTTATAACAAGAAAATAATATCCAAAAAAACAACAATTGAACTTTCTATGAATATGTAAGAATATGGAAGAATAAACTCTGTTCAATCTTGTATCCTATTGACAAAATTGACAAAATTTGTATGAAATATACACCCCAAAAATACTCAAATTGATTCACAGTTGAATTAAAATAACGAAAGAAAACAATTTTCACTTAACATTTGTTTCGAAAACTAGGTGAAAGTTAGGTAGAGAAAATGAAACATGTATGGAACATCTTTGCATTTAACTTAATCTATATTCGATGATAAAGTGAATCAACTTATATGGTGTAATAATAGTGATAATAATTCAAACTGTTCAGTATATGAAACTTCAGATTTTGCATTATTTTCATCAAAAGAAACTTATATTCTAAAATAAAGAGTTGTGAGTTGTAAAGAACATTTTCTTTGCCACATTGGAGTTTTTAATATGATGAGGTATAATTATATTCGAAAAATTTTGTTGTGTTTTGACTGTTTTGAGCTTTTGACTGACTTCCTATGGAATTTTTGTGTCAGTTGTTATAATTAAGTTTTCAGAAAGTGGGAATACCTTCCTACGAATTACTTATATCCAACTTTCCTCAGAACACTATGGATATCCACGCCTCTCCCCCTAAAAATGGCTTATAAATACAGTTTAAAAGAATGAGTTCCTAATGGAGATAATTTAATGTTGAAAATAATGTAACTTCAAAAAAAAACAAAATATTTGACTTCTCAAGAAATATTTGTCGGATATTATAACTACGAACATTTGAGTTTTTAGGAAGTTGGAATACCTTCCTATGAATATCAAGAAGACTTACTTTATCCAACTTTCCTCAGAACACTATGGATATCCCAACCTCCAGTTTGGTCTTGCTAATTCTCCTCTTAGAAAAGGTTTGAAAAAAACTATTAAGTTTCTGACAGAGATACTTTAAAGTTGAAAAGGATGTAATTTCAAGAAAAAACTGAATATTTGGGAAAAGACGGAAGTCTTGAAAAGTAAACTTTTGACTTCTCATGAAATTTTTGCGGATATCATAACTAAGAATATCTGAGATTTTAGGAAGTAGGAATGTTTTTCTGTGAATATCAAGAAGACTTGTACATACGTGTAGTGAAGGTGATGTTGTAATTTTGTTTCTGTTATATAAGTCCCTGAGGAGACGATATTCGCCCCCAAAGGAGAATAATACCATATGACTGTATACGTGAGTGGAAAACCGTTTTCAATATTGAGAAACTATCTATGTTTAACGGTTCACGATTCTGACAACGGAATGCAAGTGAACACAACGGTAACTTGAGATTCACTTGCATTCATTGCAAGTTTTTTAATTGTGAATAAGTTTATTTTCTCCCTAATCTGGGTATCCTTATGAAAATGTTTTTTATGAAATTAGAAAGTTTTACCGGTATTAAAACAATTATATGGTATAGATTGGCAGATGAGTATTTCGTCCTTCACAATTGAACAACTATTGCATAAGTTTGAATTTTTTCTATTTGGTTGAATGTGGTGTACATTAGCTCAGTGAAAATGATATAAAAATTGTGTGTCACGTGAAGTTTATTAATTTGCTTTTCGAATCCAAGAGTATGGTCGAGGATAGCTACAAATTTTATCGGTTCTTTCACCAACGTGTCATTTACGCCATATTTAGCAATTCTGAAATGTCAGGGGCTTCAAGAACAAACAATGATCTATTGCATCTGCACGAATGTAGTATATTTAGGTGTCATAGTAAAAGTGTACCTTGCAGTGATTTGAATTATTGATGAGATTGGTGTTATGAAGTGTAAACAAATTCAGTCCAAGAATTGAGCCTTGTGGTACTATTTACTGAAGGGAGAGAGAATATTAAATGGGTCTGTTAATTGTAACTCTGTGATTTCTTTCATTGGGGTAATTGGTAAGCAAGTTGAGGAAACAAAGTAATGTAAACTGTATATCAATGAATCGTGTTTTATGAAGTCGAAGGCTTTGCTGTTCTTCACGTGAAGCTCTGACAGTATCATCCACAACATGCAGCAATACTGAGGTGAAACTAAAATCTCTTCGAAACCCAGATTGAACCGAAGGTTAGATGTTGAAATTCATAATGTACATTTACGGGGCAAAAGCCTTTGAGGTCAGCAAGATTGGATTGTATCACGTATAAATATAAGGAACGAACTACATAAGAACCAATATCGCTGATTTTCATTTCAGTATTAGCATCCATTAGACGGTTCAACGAAAAAAAAATTGTATTTTTTTATTGCTCAACCTACTACTACTTTTCTATTCAGCTTTTATTACAGCTTATTATTACAAAAACTCATATTTAAAGTTTTTTCTTGACTACAAATTTATTACTGATTTCAAGTTGTTCAATGACATTCTCATTATTATCAATATTTTCCACTGAACTGTCGTGTGAGTAGATTTTTGTCACAATTATTAGTCAAGAAACACCACGATAATTCATTTTGTCTCGTTGTGCATTTCAGAAGTGTAATATTGACCTTGAGCGTTGTTTCAGATGCAACCCCGACAGCGAACTCTCATTTCCGGGATTTGGAAGCGGCTGCGGCGGAAGTACATCAAGTATGGCTTATTTGAAGTCAGCTCCTTATCCCGTCCCAGGCCTAGGACTTCACGGTATCCCAGTGGAATCCTTGCATTCCTCCATGGGAGGTTATCCTGGAGGTAATAAAAGCATCCGAATTAAAAGACATTATTTTTTTAAGAAATCGCTATTTACTGATATTTCCCAGGTTTTTGACGTATCACAATTCAACAAAAAATAAATATAGATCAAAAGATGATCTGTTCAAATTTGATAACTACTTTTCACAACTTTCCCTAGAACACTATGAATATCTTCGACTGCCGTTCGGTCTTTCTAAATCTCCCTCCACCAAGAAAAGGCTCATAAATACAGTCTTCAGCTAGAAAAGGTTCATAAATACAGTTTGAAAAAAACAGATTTGGATTGAAGATATCTCAAGTTGAAAAGGATGTAATTCCATGAAAAAAAAATGGAAAATGGAAAAAAGGAAATCTTGAAAAGTGGTCTGACTAATACTTTGGAAAGAACACGCGCTTTTTGTGAACTTTCTAAAGTTAATAGAGATTTAGTGTTCTTAATCAATACAGACATATACTCGATTGGAGAGAAAATCTATCAGACGAAATCTAAAGATTGTTTTCACTACGGTTTCCTAATCATGGTACGAAACTTCAGAGGATGATTCGTTAGATCGTTTTGAGAAAAAAGGTTCCCAAGAACATATGTCCGGAGTCACTCCGTTTCTGAGATACAGGGCGTTGAGGTTTGAAAAAATCGGTTTTTATGAAATATTTTTACTCCGATTTGGTTGAAATTTGCTACAATTGTTTGAAGTAATGAGACGCTTATTGAGTTCCAACTGGATTGAAATTATAAGGTTCAGTGGAATATTAGTGGGCACCACAGCCAACAATGTTGGGAAAACAAATTCGCCACTGACTTGTTGTAGTTTTTTATTTTTCCAGAGTAATCAACTGATAATACAACTTTCTCATGGCTTGTGTTCTATTCATATCTAGCTACTTTGTGAAGTCACTTTGCATATCATAAACATCTGCTTTGGAGACCAGCTGACAGTGATAGTATTGTCATGTATTATTTTACTAACGCTGAAATGGCTGCATGCTGTGCATGCAGCCATTTCATGCACAGCATGCATGAATCAACAAATGGAAATACGGAAGAATCGAAGAGAATTTACCAGGACAGATTTCTTAATAGAGTAATTCCATGTGTTAAAACATTTAGAACGCAAAAAACAAGTTTATGTGAAACTAGAAGTTTTGATAATCCAACGTAATCAGAGAAAGTCGTTTTCAGCAACAATGTTCGCTGAACTTTTGGGTGGAAATAATTGGTGACTACCCAATAGGCCCATTTTTTCTACCAGCAAGATTAACACGTGAATTCTTCACGGACTTTTTGTGAGATCATTTACCAATTTTGTTTGAAGAAGTGCCGGTACTTGTAAGAGGCAACATGTGATTTATGCACGACGGGGCTTCAGCTCATTTTAGTGTTCTTGCTCATTAGCATCTCGACATCACCTACCCTAATCGCTAGATTGGACTGCAGGACCTCAAAACTGGCCAGTTCGCAGTCCTGATATGAATCCTCTAGATTCCTATTTATGGAGTCATCTGAAGGCTCTTGTTTATAAAATTCTTGTACTAGATTTGAATGATTTGAGGAGTCGAATAATTGACAATTACAATGTCATAAGGAATACTCCAGGTATTTCTGAATGTGTCAAGTATTTCTGAATGTGTCAAACAAGCAATGACATATCAATTGCAGTCGTGTATTTCATCAGAAAGTGGAAATTTCGCTCATTTACTTTAGAGTCTAAATTTTTCATTATTTACTTTTGATTTTAATTTTATGTTGTCAATGGCTAATTCAACGCCCTTCAACGCCCTGTATCTCAAAAACGAAGCAACTCCAGACATACGTTCATAGGAACATTTTCTTCTGAAGTTTCGTACCATAGTTAGGAAACACTCTGTATAGTTGAGCCATGGTGGAAGATTCAGCAAAGTACAATGGCTACTTTGAATCCCACATGTTTGGTTTAATGATTTCTGTTTTTTTTTTTTTTTTTTGGTGAGATTTATAAAGGGTTTTCTCTAAAGTCCAGCTTTGGACTGGGTTAACGGGTGTTTGTATAAATCCCATAACCTCAGTTTGTGCCGATACCCAGACCGAAAATATTAAAATCTGGTTCCCCGTAGTAGTTTTTGAAGGTTTCTCGTTGGATATTTGACTCATTCTTCTGGATATAACATAGGTTGTCCATAGATTGTGTTGTACCAACTGTGATTCAGTGCTTCATATTTGTATAAAATATGACAAGCTGTTTATGCCCCATTGTAACATTTTCTATAGCTAAAGTATCTCTTATATAGACCTATTTTGCCTGTTTCTCATAGACCCAATTCCCAATCTATTTCTAACCGCCAATTTCCTGAATTTATCACGAAATTTCCGAACCATGTTTCTATGTAACTTTTGGGTTAATGAGTGCCTCAAGTGCAGAGTGGTTGTCTGTTCATTTACCTCTCTTCGTGATTTATGACTTCATTTGATGTGTTCCGAGAATATTTCAGATATTAGTTCGTCCACATGTACAAACAAGTATTTTCACCATGCTTAGTTTGTTGATAGTGGTCGTTTGCTTCATCACCTTATCATGGATTTAACCACCATGGTGTGGAGCCGGTAAATCATTCTGGTTTCAGCCCTCACGTCTGGCCACCATAAGAACTTCTTCTGCTTTTCTTTTCATTTTTCTAGATGTTGGTTCCAGCTCAAACTGAATTCTAGTATCACTTCGACAGTTGATCTCTCGGGTGTATCTCTCCACCTCGAAGTTTCAGAGGTTCAAGACAC
Organism: Leptinotarsa lineolata; assembly: GCA_015342045.1. NCBI lineage: Eukaryota > Metazoa > Arthropoda > Insecta > Coleoptera > Chrysomelidae > Leptinotarsa > Leptinotarsa lineolata. The sequence continues at coordinate 4,628 of WOGR01007994.1, read as the reverse complement.
TCTGTGTTGATCCTCTTGGTGAATACAATTATGGTCGATTTCTTTTTGGTCAGACATCACATGATTATCTCATGTAGTTTCTGACCAAAAAAACTAATCTCCTGCTCTAATGAAGGGTTTATATTTTACAGTTTTCAGCATTACTCATCTTTACTACTGCTTTGGAGTCGTCTGACTTTCCATTCCTTCCTTGTTTCCAGAAAACATTTTTTCATTTATTTTCTAGGACAGTCCCTCCATAAAGACTTCCCGTGTATGCATTGATCTTATTGATGCGTTTCCTGCTGTTATTCTGTAACAAAGATTCTGACTCCGCCACAGCTGATTCAGTTCCTACATATAGAGTTGATAATATAATCCGTGTCCAGCAAATTCATCAGCTTTTTCGATGCTAGTGATTCCTGAGTGTTCCGGTGCCCAGTATAGAGAAAATATGTTCCTGTCCGTCAGTTTTCTCAAATTTTCATGGCATTACCAGATGTCATTTTTAGGTGCATCAGTGCAGTGCAATGGAAAGTGTAGCGAGGCTCTCTGTGAAAATAATATGTTCATTTCGTTGAGGCCTCAGAATAATATTCCTTGTACATCTGAAGATTGCGTACACTTTAGTTTGGAAGACTGGTGCTCACTGAACAAGCGAGTAGCTGTAATGTAAATGAAAATACCCCCTGACTCACTCATGAAGAGTGACTTGAGAAGACTGGTGTGTACTGATCAAGGGAGTAGTTGTAATGAATATGATAGATACTACTCCTTGACTCGGTCATGAAGGGTGACTTTGAGTTCACCATTGTCATACCCTAGTAATGTCTAGTGGGCTTAGTTAACGAAATATTCATTGATAACAGCTTATTTGCGATTCTGATTTGTTGAATGAATAATATCATTATTGTCAAAATTTATGGAAGAGATTTTTAAACAAATGGTATTTGTATAAAAAAATCTCATTCAATTTTTGCCGACATACAAAGTATTTATTGGAAATTCATCAGGGCATAGGTCAAATATATATCGCCTATTTACAAATCGAAAACCAATTCAGATTTAAATTTATATCATGGCGGTTCATTCTGATAAATTCGATGAAATGTTAAATTTGATCATTGTCATGAATATAAATTTCGCTAATCCTTTAATAGCACTTTCTATGGTTATATCAAATTGCAGTTGAAAACATTTGCACAGTAAATTTTGTTGCAGGCAAATTAAAAACAGATTTTTGATAAATATTCATTTAGTAATGTAAAAAGTAAAGTTCTTTATTATTTTCTGTCAGTTACAAATGAACACCAATCAGATTGATAACTCCTGAAAATAAAGGCGATAAGACCTTCTCCTACGAAGATGTCATCTATGAGATGGACTAAATTACCAAATATCAAAGATAAACCTAGGCATCTCCGTAGGGGCATATATCATCGTCTTTACTCTCAGCCTTGTCTTCTTTAGGACAGTTCACTGATTTAACCTAGCACCACTGATGATATCTCGTGAGTCGAAACAGTGCTGGCTGATGTTGGATAACAAGTTCATCAATAACATTTATTCAAAGGAGTTTCTATCACAGAAAAAAGACAAAATAGAAAAAAAGCATTGAAAGCAAGTAAAAAGAGGCAGACATGAGATATTAGATATACTTCAAAATGATTCGATAGAAAGATATTTATCTCAATTTGAATTGAAAGGTGTATATTTTCGGAAGAATCTTTTGAAGAAAGTAAGAAAGCAATCTATTTCAAAATGAACTCTTCAGAAAGATATGTAGATCATACAAAGAAGCAACTTTTAGACACAAAATGGGAGAAAAAATAGAAAAAATAGCCCTCTCAAAACCACACACAAGTAACTTTAAGATACAAACTACTTTTATATGAACTTTGAATTATATAGGAAACACGTTGTTCTATTAAGTTAGTACTCCCAACATACTTTATGGAATTGTAGGAGATATAATTCACAGGATTGCTACACATTATAGTATATGCAAGAGGAAATAATTCGTCATAAAACCCCTTTCTTATCAAAGTGGGTTATTTTTATCTACACATGTCTTCGTCACTTACTTCCCAGCATAACTTATGGTCATTATTGTCAGAATATTCTTACCCAAAGACAAACTCCCATTCAATAAACAGTGTCCCCTATATTTTTACAATAAAATATAGGACAGATATTCATAACCTCAATTTACGTCCTAGGGGTCATATCTCGCTTCCACCTTACAAAACTTTTCTGTTTCGAAAAAGCTTCACATACAATGCCTTCAAGCTTTATAATGAGATCGACCCATCACTTTGTCCTATGAAAATATATTCATTTCGAAACAAAATGAGAGACGATCTTTTGGCCAAGAATGAATAATTCAATATTTCTACATGTAATATTTATTAATGCTTCAACATTTCCAAAATTCAAAAAGAAATTTATTGCACGCGAACAATTATGATTGTACTTATGTTAACCTGGGTCTGAGTTAGAACTTTTCCAAATTGTTTTCAGCTCCATATTGCATTCCTGTTTCATATTATTTCATATACACATACTTTTTTTGTCATCCTTTTTGAAACATTTTTATGTTTATATTGGACCATGTAATTGAATGCAAAATTATTATTATTATTATATAGTGTCTTCCAAAAAGTTCCAATTGATCCATTATCATATATTTCTTCTTGATTGTGCCTGGTCTTTACTAGACCAATACAATGCAGTCATCCTGAAATATTAGGTTGGAGCTTGGCAGTCAATAAATTAATATATCTTATCTCAGGTTCAACGATGCATACTTTATACTTGTACACGGTAGAGTTGGAATCGATGCAGAAATTGTCCATAGAAGACATATTAGTCGATCGTCATCGCCAGAATTTTTTTTTTATTATTTTTTCTGTATAATTGTAACGACTATCGAAGTATACACAGTTATCTGATTGAAATCCTACATACATCATTTTTGTTAATGATTCAATTCTTTCATGTTCCAACAGAATTTACATTTACCTCGTCATAATTGAATTTGTTCGTTACTTTTGGAGTGTGTTCATGAGAAGAAGTTCAGGATGACTAGCAAAGTATTTTATTTTCTCATTTCAATCTGATGAAATGTTTGTTTCAAGGAAACCCAAGAAAACAGAGGAGAGAAAGAACAACCTTCACTAGAGCTCAGCTTGATATTTTGGAGTCACTTTTTGGCAAAACCAGGTATCCAGATATATTCATGAGAGAAGAAGTGGCCTTGAAAATCAACTTACCGGAATCCAGAGTGCAGGTAAGGCAAAATGTTCAGACCGATCAGCGGAAGTGCTTTGATTCTGCAATTCATATACAGTGTGATCATTGGTGAGACTGAGACTCAGTAAAAGTGGTTCAGCAGAGCATTTAATGTCGTAGGGTCACGTTATGGACTATAAAGATATCCAAACTTTATCTGTAGAAAATAACAAAACTGAAAGATTATTTTTTGAAATGGTTCAGTCAATTGGAAAAAGTTAGAATTCTTTTAAACAAAAAATTGAAAACACAAAATTTGAGCAAAATATTTATTTACATTTCAACTGTTGACTAAATGATAAAAATAAAAATCAGTACCTTAATTGAATTTATAACTGATAATTGAATTTTTTTATTTTTACATTTTTACTGGGAATTATATTTATGATCAAGTGTTTATAGATCAAAATTATATTCAGATCCATTTTCCCAGGTGATATAACAGTTTATTCAACATTTGTCACATTTTCCATCTGTCGCCGTTTTTATTTATGTAAAGAATGCCATTTAATTTTCAAACCTTATTTTGGTGAGTTATTTCCATATGTTCCATACACACACACAACACAATATCATTATTCCTTAAAATGATCACTTCACAATGATAAAAAACATGAAATGTATATAAACATTAGTACAACAGTTTTACAAATAAACAATCAAAAGTATTTAAACATGTACATAATAGTTGAAATAGGTAATACCGGACATGATATTGATTGTTGATTGGCGAATGTGGATATTCAAAATATTCATTAATATTGTAAAACCATCTACGAGATAGTCTCTGATTCTTCGTTTAAATACTAAAATTGATGCTACACTTTTTAGGCCGGAAGGTAGACAATTGAAAAATTTGGAACCTGCTAGAGACGGCGTCTTTTCGAATAATTTTGTACGATATTGTTCTAGTTTGATTAAATTCCCGTTCCTTGTTGCGTAATTATGACATTGGGAGTTAGTTTCTAATTCGAATTCGCGTTTTTTCACAAAGAGCAGTTATAAATATAGAGAGAAGGTACTGTTAATATCTTCCTTTGCTTGAAAACAGGTCTACATGTATCAGTATGACGTAGATTGTAAAGCATACGAATTATCCGTTTCTGAGCAACAAAGACCCTGTTAATATTTGTTGCGTCTCCCCATAAGACCACATTATAAGATAGAACAGAATTCACAAGAGCATAGTAAATATCTAACAGTTGTTCTTCACTCAGTATTTTTTTAAGCTGCATTAAGGCATAGAAACGGCTATTAAGTCTTTGACTCACGTTGCCGACTTGAAATTGCCAATTCAATGAATGGTCGATGTGAACTCCTAAAAACTTTGTGGATTCTGAAGGGTATATTTTCGTGTC
>WOGR01007993.1:0-12081 GCA_015342045.1 Leptinotarsa lineolata | reverse complement strand
ATGAAAATATGACTCGGAGTGAAGATCCTCATAGTATCACTCCACTTCATTTCAAATTTGATCGTTTTAGTGCAAGAGAGTTCAATATTATCAGCATTTATAAAAGTTCATGTTTGCTAAAAAAAATATCGAAATTAATTTATATCTTCTAAACGGTAATAGATAGGTATAGAAAAGTAGTATATGAATTTGTTGACAAAATGATAATGAACCATAACATGATATTATATACGGGGTGTTCAATTTGAAAAATCAAAGAAGCCGCTATTTTCTAGTAGAGGCGACAACGCCGCTTCGTCTAAAATATTTGAGGCGTGTAGGTGATATTGATTTATGCATACTGTGAAATTTGCAGGTTGATCCGTTGAATAGTTTGCCAGAAACGGCTAATTAACGCTCATCATGAAAAGCCCTGTATGCGTAAAACCAAAAATTAACGCTAACCAAATACCAATAACAACTAATCTTGAGGCAATAGCAGCGAGCATTTCGGTCCCAACAAAAATTAATACATGCAACATATACATACCCCCAAACTCAGATTTGAATGAACAAGAACTGATGGAACTCTTAGATCAGATTCCCACACCACGCTTAATCCTGGGAGATCTCAACGGACATAACACCAACTGGGGTTCAAACTATACTGATCGCAGAGGGCAAAACATTGAAAATATTTTAAATGTGGCAGATCTCACCCTACTCAATGATGGATCCAAGACAAGATTCAACTCCGCCAATGGAAACTCATCAGCTATAAACTTAACTGCATGTAACCCTAACCTCCTTACATCACTAGAATGAAGAGCATTAGAGGAACTATATGGTAGCGATCACCATCCCATATTCATTAACAACACTTCGAAAGTACACAAAGATAAAAACGAACCAATTCAGAAATGGCGACTCGACTGCTGACTGACAGAGTTGAAATGATAGACAACATAGACACAATAATCACCAACTTCAATAAAATCATCATAGAGGCAGCAGATGAATCAATAGGGAAGACCAAATTTATAAAAAAAGCACAAAGCCGTGGCATGGTGGAACGATGATTGTTCCACAGCCATGAAAGCCTGTAATGCTGCGTTGAAAACATATAAGAGAACGAGAAATGAGGAAAACAAGATAAATTTCAAAAGACACCAAGTACAAGTACGATTAATCACGAAACGCAGTAAGAGAGACTCATGGAGAAAATATGTTCAGAATATTGGTAGCAACACCCCCCTTTCATCAGTATGGAAAAAAGTCAAAAATATATCTGGAATCGAAACACATTCTGGAATAAATGCAATACAGATAAACGACACTATCATCACCCGGAAAGAAGATATAGCAGAAAAACTGGCCGAATACTACAAGCATAACTCTACTAACGCAAATTACGAAGAAAGCTTTCTCACATACAAAACTGCTCAAGAATCCACACCTATTGTAATAGAGAACAACCAAGATCAGAGTTCTCAGAAGCACTCACATCACTCAAGAACACTGCTCCAGGCCCTAATGATATTTCAACATCATTTTTAAAGAACTTCTCGCAAGTAGCGAAAATTCTCCTTTTACAAATTGTCAACATAATTTGGATAGAACAAAAATTCCCGCAAATCTGGAGGCAGGCAGTCGTTATCCCCATCCTGAAACCAAATAATTCAGCTATTCATCTACAATCCTACAGGCTGATCTCACTGACATGCTCAATGTGCAAATCGCTAGAAAAAAATATTATTAAAAGACTCATTTAGACACTTGAAAACAAAAAACAAATTATACCAGAACAGTCCGGTTTCAGACCCCACAGATCGACACATGACAACATAAGAGATTTGGAAAGTCAAATACATAAAGCGATTGCCATCAAACAGAAATGTAGGGCAGTTTATTTTGATATCAATAAAGCCTTTGAAACAGCACGGCGTCATCAAATCCTAGTCCGACTTCAAGAATGGGGATATCAGGGAAATATATTAGCCTTCATCAAATATTTTTAAGACCACAGAACGTTTCAAGTCCGTCTCTCCGGAATACTATTACAACACAGAACTCAGGAAAACGGCACACCGCAAGGCTCAATACTAAATCCAACACTTTTCCTAATAGCTCTAAACGACATGATTGTGTCCATGAAAAAACCAGTCCGAGCAAGACTCTATGCAGACGATCTAATAATATTCGCTGAAGGTAAAAACATCGATGCCCTGGGAACCACTCTACAGGAACAGATACATTCACGGACAACATACAATTTTTAGGGATCATATTCCCCCAACAGCTCAACTGGAAAGCACACATCAAACATCTCACTCTTTTGTGTCACAAAAAGCTCACCCTTTTGAAATACTTAGCCCATAAACAATGGGGTGCAGAGGGATCGACACTTCTCACTCTATACAGAGCTGTCATACGTTCCAAAATTGATTATGGTTGCATTGCATATGCCTCCGCAAAACCATCAGTACTGAAACCTTTGGATAGCCTTCATGATTCAGCTTTACGTACTATCCTAGGAGCTTACAGAACCACTCCTATTGCAAGTTTGGAATGTGAAATCGGAGAACCATTTCTAAAACACAGAAGACAACAATTAAGCATATCATACGCGGCCAGAATAGCTCCACTCGACAACGTTCCAACATATAGAAACACAATAACAACAGCATACGAACAACCAAGAACCGACCCACCTTTCTATGAGAGAATTCGAGGGTACATGAGGCCAATTCAAACGCAGATATTCCCCCCTCTCTACCCCATGAACCTAAACACCCCTCTCCCTTGGCAGATACACCAACCAATCATTAACACCCACCTATCCCAATTCAATAAAAACAACACAAACACACAAATTATAATCAAGAACTTTCGTGAAATCCTTCAACATCATGAATAATTCATAGAAATCTACACGGATGCAGTAGGAGCAGCAGTTGTTACACCTGAGACTACCCTAACCTATAAACTACCGGAAACCAATACGATTCTAACAGGAGAACTCTTCGCAATCCTGCAAGCGCTACGATTCGCAAAATCGAGCCTATCTAAAAGGTTCCTGATTATATCAGATTCATTAAGCTCTCTACAAATACTTCGTCGAATATACGTAAACGATCCAATAGGAAGACTGATTAAAAGAGAATTTTTTATCATCCAATCATTGAACAAAGAAACAATATTACTTTGGGTTCCTTCACATATAGGAATAACTGGAAATGAATTGGCCGATAAAAATTTCCGAGAAACAATCAATAACCCGAACCAGGCTGCGCCGCAATACATTCCTTTGATAGACATAAAATCCTACATCAAAAACAAGATGAAGAACGTTTGGAATACTGATTGGCAGGCCTCACAATCGAAACTACAAGAAGTCAAACCAAACGTAGGGCCGTGGTAGAATCATTTAACGAAAAGAAGAGAACAAGTGACAATGACCAGACTCCGCCAAGGACACACCAAGCTCACACACGAATACCTGCTGTCTGGACAAAATGAACCAACTTGTGATATTTGTGAAGTTCAACTATCATTCCATTTTTACATACTTTAGATTTAATTAGGAAATTATAAATGTTATTTATCAACTCCACCGCTAATGACCCAAAGGGTTGATGCGAAATTTTTTGAAATAAAAAAAATTGTTCAGTTCTCGTCTTTCGTTTTATTGAAGGCCTCTTGCAAGAGGAATGAGCGCGAACCTTTTAAGATCCTTCCCTGCTTCTGAGATATACATCACTGAATGCATATTATGATAGATTGGGAAAAATGGATTCAGCTTTAATTATTATGTGTTTAAGGTCAAAGATGTGAGTGTGAGACAAAGAAAATGTCGTTTTCCAGAAGAAAATGAAAACATTGATGTTCATCGGCACTACAGCTACAGTGCCTGTTGCGTACAATGTAGAAAAGAGGCGCAGTTACAAAAGTGCGGTTGTACACATCATCTCATGCCAAATACCAGTAAGTTAAAATGTTGCGTCAGTTATATTTATGTTATGTGGTTTAATATAACATGTATAATTTTGAATTGGTGTAAACGTTCACCTCCAAAGTTACTATAGTTCAGTCATTGTAACATTTATAAACTGACATTAATTTTAGATATCTCGAAAATAATGCGACGATATTACGTACTAATTTTTCAATGGAATTGCACAAGTACTGCATTTAACCCTTGAAGATCTGCGATATCGGTAGCTCTATCAAAATAGCGATATGAGTTGGATTTGAATGGCTGTAGATTTTGTTCATCTCGAAAAAATATCCCGGTAAGTGTAGTTCGTGGTCGAAGCAATGTGTAGGTAGGTGTATTTTGCCACGGACTTCTGACATATCGCTCTACCTAAAATGAAACAAGCTGAGTCAATCAAGCACTTCCCGTGAAAGTATCTAAGGAAATGAGACAAGCTCCCAACCTACCTATAAAATGATCCAGGCTATCAAGGTTGGTTGTCATGTTTGGTTATCCAATGGAATATAGATAGATTTTTGAAAGTGGAAACTTCTTCAGCGGCGTTGTGCACTTTTGTGATAGGTAAACAATGTGAAACTCACGTCAGGACACGTGACCTGATCGAATATTCGTAAGACGGAGGGAGAGTAGACCGCCGGCGCAGCGTAAGAGAGGAAGTATCCCCCTCTATTTCTACCGCGGGGTGAAAATGTATGCTTGCGCCAGCTGTTTCGTTTAGGCGGCGCAGGGCGCTTGCGCGAATGTACGTGTGTGTTTGTGTTACAGCTTGCTACGCGCATTCATGGTGTGGTTATCGGTTCTCAAGGAATATTAAAAGTAAAGCAAGGCATATATTTGTATAGCATCATTCATTGTGTTCAATAAATATAGGAAATTGAATCTGCAAAAGTCAAGATGTCATCCGGTTTCAGCATAGAAAAAATATGTCAGTGGGTGTCAGATTCATTTTTTAATTAATATAATATTATTATTCAGGTTAGGTTTTGATCGAGTCTACCGTACTGCTTGACGAAATTATTAATATAGATACATATGTACTCACACATTATAGATGTAATATTTGTAATACGTTTATACTTCGTAGCATTAACCTATATTTTCATAACATCACAATGCGATGTAGGTTTACCAAACAAATAATATCGAATGAAAATAAATGAAATGAGATAATAATAAATAATCTTCGTTTTTCAGAGAAAATTCAAGTTTTCACTTCTGCTGGCACTCCCGGAGTACCACCCGTTTTTTTATAGAATCTATCAGCCTCAAGTTATGCTTATGAGAGGAATTCTACATATGTGAACAATATTACGAAGAAGGTCTGTTTTTGAAGCATTTAAAGTTGCTGAATTGTGAGCACCTTTCTAGATCAAAATAGTGTACCAAGTATTCCAGTAATATGATTGTGCTAAGAATTGTATATTCTGACATTGTGGTGTCCGGTTCTACTAGATTTATATTCTCAGAGAAAACTGATGCATTGATAACATCCGAATGAAAAGAAGAAATTTGTGCGCTGTCGACAGCAAAGCAAAATATTGGATTTGTGGTCGCTCACAAAGACGATATGGATCTATGAAGTACACTAACGTTGATAGTAAATGAATCCGAAAAAAAACCATCGATTGCTACCTAGGAAGAACGTCTTTGAGAAAGGGGAAAGAACTCCATGACGATTGCAATGTGGCAATGGTGCGTGACTTATGTAGGAGGTTTATAGTTGATCTTTGTTCACGCAAGCCATATTGAAGTTCACTGAAAATGATGAAGAATTCCAAATATTCAAAAATGTGTTAACTACCAGGATTTACAGCTCTCTTCAATATTTTTTAATATCACTGATGTTGATATCACCTTCTTTGGTGTATTGTTCTCATGTATGAAGCTCCGCCCCTAAGCATATAGTGAAGCTGCTGGATTCCATCCAGAAAAGAGCCATCCGCCTGATTGGAGACGCAAACATCACTTGCAACCTTGATATTCTGGAACATCGAAAAAAAGTTGGAGATTTGTATCGGAAGGTGTTCAAGGGACTTGGCACATTTAATTCCATCAATAGCGGTAAATATCAGAAATACGCGACGGACTGTGGCTGCTCATCGTTTTGAGGTTCAATTCAGTACATCTCGAACTTTACTGTTTAAAAACTCTTGCATTTGGAAAATTGCGTTCATGTGGAATAAAGTTCTTGAAAACGTTTTTCCAAATTGATTTAATCTCCAGCCATTGAAACCCAATGTGAATCACCACTTTCGCAAAGGCACCGCTCTTAGAGCACCTTAAGGTTTATCCTGTAGAGCTTGTGTTTTGTCCTTAAAAAAACAATTTGCTTTCAGTTATTTGGAAATGTTTCTTGCCTTTTTATATACTCAATCTTCCAGATGGAAGATAAAATCTTTTTTTAATATGAGTTGAAATTGATTGCTTTCCACTTTTTTTGTTCGAATATTCAGTAGTAAAAAGCTAAAAACTTTCTCCATCAAAAGATATTTCAAGCTGTATAAAGAATAAACATTTTTCTTGATGGTGTGGTTTGAAATTTTCTTTAGAAACCAGACGTTTATTTTCAAATTCATATGTGTAACAACCATATGTAAGTTCGCTTGCTAATATTTTCGTTTCTTTCGATTTGATGAGTAGAATTATTTCATTGGAAAGTATTTTATCACCTCAAAAACAATTCGAAAATAATTATTGAACTACTTTTTCTACAATGGAATAACAACAATTTTGGCTACTGACACCTTCTATTCTCCACCTACCCTTCATTTCTTCAATTTAAGTTAGTAATCAATACCACACGATTTGTCGATTATTAACAAAATATCGACTTCTCAAAATAATTAACACCACTAGTATTTCAACTGTTTCAAAAGTGTCAATTGGTTTCACTTAGCTTCTGAAAAAAGAAACCACTATATACCAATTACTTTTTGTCAGCATTCGAGCAACAATGTAAATACGAAGGTCTGCAATGCTTGGACGAAAACTATCATCAGATAGCCGTTCTGAAAGCCTCTTGGTCAAGTAGAAATGGACTTGTGTGCGGTTGTCTGCCAAGTTGCACAGAAATAGAATTATCCGTTATAAGGGATGATAAAACAGGGTAATAACAAGTTCAAAAATATGTTAACTTCTAATTAATATGTCATTTATTTTATAGCACTGCACATGAATACGCTATTGTGGAACTCTCCCTAGAAAAATTGCCAACTGAAATGTTCAAGAGAAATGTAGTTCGAGGAAAACTTGATCTAGTCGGTGAGAAATTGGCAATATAAAAATGTCACATAAGAGTATAAGCGCAAAATGTTCAACTCATATGAAATAAAAACAAGTTTTTTTTATGACATTTCCTGAGGTTCCAGCTTCGATAAGATATCTTCTGAAGGATATTCATTTCAATTTCATTGAGGGTCATTTTACGGACATTCAAATGATAAATATTCAGGGGGTATCTGCTATCTGGACGAAATGTCGACTCATTGAACACGTACTATTCTGAAAATAATTTACTGAACTAAGTAAACAACTTAGTAAACAAAAGTATTACCCTTTTCCAGAACTGATGAATTTTTTGACCAGTATAAAACCGATACTTGCCAAACGAGGCACACTGTGAATTTTTCCGAAATAATTTACTCTCAACAATTTGATTGATATCATACGCTTTCAACTTATGCATTTGTGATTTTTTGAAATATTTTGCTGATCAAGGCCTACCCATTGGAATATTTCGATCAAACTTTATAATTTTATCTCTCGTCTCATCTTATTACTGCCACCAATGAGAAAAGTTGATTCTTCCCTTTCTAAGAGTGGTTCACTCCTGTGAATTCTCAAAATATTATGCTTTCTCATCGAAGTATTTTGATCAAACTCCATTTTTCATCTCTCTTTCCATTTTATCGTTACAACCAATGAAAAGAGTTAAATCTCCCCCTTTCACAGGGTAGTTTACTCTTGAGATTTTTCAAAATATTTGGCTGAACAAGACCTTTTTATCGGAATATTTTGACCAAAGTTCATATTTTCATCTCTCTTTTCATGTTATTATTGCCACCAGAGAGAAGCTGAATCTACCCCTTTCGAAGGGTAGTTCATTTTGTGATTTTTAAAATATTGAGAAATGTTTATATGATAAATATGAGAAAAGATTAATCTACTCTTTTCGAAGGGCAGTTTTACCTACTCAAGTGATTTTTTGTAATATTTTGTTGACTGAGGCATTTCTCATCAAAGTTCATATTTGTATCTCCACTATCATGTTGAAATTTTCATTAATGACAAAAGTTAAATTTACCTCCTGTGATTTTTCGAACTATTTTGCTGACCAAGACAATGTTACACTCTTCTTATGTTATTATTATTGACACCAATGAAAAAAGTTGAAGCTACCGCTTTTGAAGGGTTATTTTGTATTATACTTATCATTTGGGTGTTTTACATTCCGAAGCTCCAACACATTCGGAGTGCGCACCAACGGCATTGCCCAGCAGCAACTCCTGACATCCTTGGAGTGTGGGTAATCATTGTTGAATAAAATGAAATTGTGCATCTGGAGAATTTCCTTTTTGTTTCAATTTTACATCATAATATAATAACCTCTTATACAATAGTGGTTTCATTCCTGGAAATGATAATGAACACATTCAGTTGTTAACCAAAAACTATATGATGCATTATGTAAAGTTATCTTTATTAGCGGTTACCTACTATTGTAAAGAAGTTTCGTGAAGAATATGGACTGCCCAAGATGACAAAATAGGCATTTTTATGCACTCCCATGTTATCGATAGGGAATGAAAGGGTGTGGTGGAAAGAATACGAAAAATTACATGACATCACTCTAAATCCAATATGGTGGATCGTTCGAAATGGCAAAATAGTTTTCAGTTCACCCCCCCATAAGTTAGGGAGTGTCGACCATGAGACAATACAATGACGCATTAAATGAAATGAGCAGACCATGGAACATATCCAGCGATAACGAAGAAATAAAAAAATGAATTATAGTTAAAAGCGTTTTCAAAAACAATCTACTATTTTTATTTACATTTCTCATTGATAGCAATAATAACTCATAAAGAGATACGAAGTTATGGAGTTTGTTTGAAACATTCTGATAGGAAAGTCTTGGTTGGCAGAATATCATGAAAAATCACACGAGAAAACTACCATTCGAAAGGAGTGTATTCAACTGTTCTCATTGGTTGCAGAAATAACTTATGGAGATATATACACTGTTGGAGTTTGATTGAAACATCCCAATAGAAATGTATTGATCAGCAGACTTATGAAAATCACAGAAGTAAATTACCCTTTGAAAAGAGTGGATTCAATTTCTCTCATTGGTAGCGATGATAACATATGAGATGTGAAATTATGGAGTTTTTTTTAAACATTCCGATAGGAAAGTCTAGGTCGCAGAATATCATAAAAAATTATCGAGTAAAGTACCATTTGAAAAAGATAGATTCATTTTTTCTCATTGGTAGCAATGATAACTTATGGAGACATATAAAATACTGGAGTTTGGTTCAAAACATTCTCGGTAGGAAAGTCTTGGAAGGCAGAATATGATGAGAAATCACAAGAGTAAACCCATTCGAAAAGAGTCATGAAAAATGACAAATAAAACTTCCTATGGTACGGCGAGGATGCCGTACTTTTTATACGTGGTGCGTAAACAATTTTTCTCACTGTATGAAAAGTTCGATCCTTTCGTTGATTTAGCGTTTCTTCATCCGTTTTTTCATGGGATCCTTGAGTATCCCATGAAAAAACAATTTAGCCTGATTTACTGCCAAAAATAACTCGAGAGCGATATCAAAAAGAATATGAAAATTTTGAAAAGTGACGTAAAAGCAAGAATGTAAAGGTGATTAATGAATATGTATTAGCCTATACGAAAGAAAAGTCAGAGGTTTATTCTCCTAACTCGCTGCGGACCAAGATTTCAATGTTGAAACTTTCTTTGAAAGTTTATGACAACATTGACATTTCAGGGTTAGTTTTTAAATCGTACACCATATTAGAATATTACCTACAGAAATGGTATTTTCAGATTTGGAAAATTATTTTTGTTCTTGAGACGAAAGTCTGATGGATACATATCAAAGAAAGCAGAAATTTAGTCTGAAGAAGAAGTAACTGAGTTTTTGTTGGAAACAGATGATCATACATGGTTGCTTGAAAAGGTTGTATCAATGTGCGATATTTTTGGCGCCTGTAGAGGTGCCGAACTTGTTAAGCTGTTGAGTTCAGAATTGGAAGTGGCAATTGCTTTTGATTTAGAATTCCTTGTAATGTTGATTTTACTGTGAAAGTTATGTTTTGAAAAATAAAATAAAAATCTCTCAGCAAAAGACTCTCTCAGTCTACCTTTAAAATTCGGTTTGCATCTTTGATTATTTTAGTATCTAGAAATGCTTATGAATTGTTTTTTTCCATTTCAAGAGTAAATTTTAGTTTTTTATTATTGTATTTCATATCAACACGAAAAAACTACTTTTGGGTGAGTGATTTGATTAAGCAATAATTCTTATAAAATTGGAATGATAATAATCGTATGAGTTTTGTGAGAAGTATGTTTATGAAAATTCATTGTTACAGAAACCTGAAGGAGAATTCAATCGAATTCGAAACGTCAACAAGAAAACAATTATTTTTTTAAGAGAAAATTGATCCTGTTATCCAATCAACCTTTTACCAGAAAAATTATTATAATTATTGTTGTTTTGATAAAAATATTTGATCAAGTGATTTCTTAACGGCCGCCGACCGTAAAAAAATATTGTATGATATGTGTAGAACCTTAAATCTCCCTCAACAAGATTAAATCCATTCTGCCATAAGCTCAAAGACACTTCACTAGGCGGAGTTCCGGATGCAGCTCCTGGATTCATTTGGGAATCATCATTATCCTGGCCCAGTTTATACCATGTTCCACTAGAAGCTCTTGAACCTGAAACACCTTTGCCTGGTTCGCCAAGCTGAAGAATCCAATAAAATTTGGCCGTTAATTGGGACAATTTTTCTGCCTGATCGAACATTTCATCGTCAAATTTGTATGATTCTGAATTGGTTGAATTCTGTCACTGGCGCAATCAAAATTCAATGGCAGCTTGTCAGATCGAAATGCCAAAATAGCAGAAAACGTATTTGACAACAATAGATAAAAAGAAGTGTATATGTTGTAAAAAAATCCATCATTTGAGCTTTGTGTTGTTCATTCAAATCCGTCTCACTTCAAGAAAGATGAAAATTTTGTGACTTCCAAAAAAATTGTTTTACTTGTCTTATGCTTTTTATAATGTGTATGACTAGGAAGAAGAATAATTGCAATATTAACTGCAGAAAATAGTATCATCATCTTTTACACTAATCAGATAATGAAAATGATATTACAAATTTGTAAGCCACCTGGATTCCTATTGAAAATGCCAATGATATCGAAGTCAATTGTCATATTTCTACAAACAAACATGTTTTACTCAAAATTCTACCTGTTACTGTCGGTTATAATACGATAAATGTCAAAAAATATGCACTTTTATATGATGCGTCGACAGTTGTAACGATATATTCGTTACTGTCATTTCATTCTATATACGATATGATAAAATGAAACATCTCTGAAGCGTTGTTCAAAGGTAATTTATGAATTTCGTGTGACCGGCATTGGCAGTTGATCCTCCAAGCATATGCCATCTTTGGTTCACAAGTAACGTGAAGATAGAATAAGAGGAGGAAGATTTTTTCAAGGGGGGATCAAAAAATAAACAGTTCTCTCTGGTTCAGGTTAGGAGGTGGAAGAGTTCAAGATCCTGAGGTGTGTTATTTTCAGTCTGAAAGTAATTGCGGTGATTCTCCTATATCTATAATTTTCGCTGTGATCACTGAGAATTAAGGTGATAGCGATCAATATTTAATTCGTTGATGAATTGGGGTTTCATCAGAAGCGAAGATTATCGTCCTCAGGCTTTCTTCACAAAAAAATGTGAACCTCGTTCCATGGAATAATTAACTCATAATCCAAGTATTTTGCATCATCGTTCGGGAGGCTCCACTGTGCCGCTGAATTCGGATTCGAGGTGCAGTGT
>WOGR01007992.1:0-12082 GCA_015342045.1 Leptinotarsa lineolata | reverse complement strand
AACTCCCGAGGTCATACAAAATGTTGTACGAGAATTCCAAAATCGCCTCGGTTACTATCAAGAAGTTAATGGTGGTCATTTTGAACATTTAATTTAATTGTAAAGTACATTGAAAAATACATTCTAAATATTATGTGGCATTATTTTCATTCTACGACATTATCAAAATTTTACATCCTAAAAATCAATTTTTTCAGTTATGATTGCACCAAACTTAAAAAACTTCATATTGCTGAACAGAGGACTGAAATCCCTTTCCAATAAGGTGCCATACGACCCCTTTGCTATTCAAAATTTTCGAGGGGGTACTTATAATTCAGAAGGGGCGTTGGAGGGGGATAATATTTTCATACTGTAAATTGTCAATTTAAGAATAAAAATCGACCTGTCTCATGTTTTTTTTACATAGTACCTAATAAGGCTAAAATGAATTTATTTCATACATATGGACCGCACTGTATGTCTGATATAGGGGATTATGAAAGGGCTACAGTATAATAGCATTCTACAGCTTATTTCGTCTGAACCTACAGCCTAAGAAATTTTCTGCCAGTTTGACCAACTTATACCTCAGGACAAGTTCCACACTTCAATTTATATACTACTGATTTCTTGAATTCGGATGTTTTGTCCTGATTATTTTTAACTAACTTTCTCAACATATTACTTATTCTATATGCAATTTTAATACCTTGTTTATTCAAAAATGGGGCCACTTTTTCTGTTGTTTGTCCAAAATATGTTAAAGCTCTACAATTTTGATTTTAATTATCTAACTTATCAATAGGAAAAACATCCCTAACCGCTTTTGCGTAGACTTTTTTGGAAAATATTCCATCTATCAATTCAGCTTCTAATCCGTTGTTCACTGCAATTTGTTGAAAGATATTGAGTTCTTTATTGAAATTATCTATTGAAAGAGGAACATTGACTAACCTGTGAATCATGCTATTATGAGATGAGATTTTGTATTGATACGGATGTGTAGAATCGTAATGAATAGTAATATCGATATGGGAAGGTTCGTGATAAATTGAAAAATCATGTTTGTTGTTCACTCTATTAATTGATTAGTCCAAGAAATTGATTGAGGAACATTATATGTGAATAAAAAAAAGTTCGACATATTCAAATAATCTTTTAGAAGAAAATTAAAATTATATCTTCAACGGAGATTTCGAAATTGTAAAAAATTGTAAAATGGAGGTTTGAAGATACATCATTTGTAAGCATGGAAATTATTAACTTAAAAAATTCAACTATTTTACTGAATGACCAACTGGATTCAAATAAATCACCATTAACTATTGAACTTGTTTTCTTGGAAACCGATGAAGTATTATTACTGATGTAGAATTGATATAATATGCTCTAGCTAATCATGATCGAGAAAATACCTTAGGTATATAAAAGTTGGAGTAGATGATTTAGGTAATTATGATCGAGTAAGTACTTGAGTAGGTAGTCTCAATTATGATTACGTGGGGTATATAAATATTCAAGTATAAATATTCAGTTCCTTAGGAAAACATGTCGTGATTTTTTTTCAAATAAAGTTTGTGGAGATGAAATCGTAAGGTGTAGTTTATGAACTTACTATGGATCTTCATCAAGTAACAGCCGAATCAATCAGAAAATTTGGTAATACTTCAGAGTCTCTATTCACTGATTCCGATGAACTTATTGTCAATATTCTTCATTTCATTCAATTTTCATTTCATTATACATCGAATTGTACGTTTACTCACCCAACGTTCGCGAATCACGAAAGTTCAGTGGAGTATGGTTTGAAATAGCTCCTAATAAAAAATAAATCAAATAAGTCACAACCCGTCTCATTACCTCAAAACTAGTTGTGTTCTGTGAAAGAACAGCTCAACGGTATAACCTCAAGTGACCGAATATCTTTTATATATATAGTTATAGGTATGGGATTGAAAACAGGTATTCATAGGAACGCCGCACAACGTGATATATGAAAGGGTACTGGAACACTTTCATCGTTAAAGGTGTACTTTCATAGTTTCGGGTTGTACACACTCGTTTTCAATTCCATATCAGTACCTTTTGAACTTTTGAAAATGGAAGAGGCAATTCTGCTCTTGTCACGATGACAATTCGTAAAAACATTTATACGCTTGAATAATTCAATACCAGACATACGAATTCATTTAAATTGAAATAAGAACATTTTTAGGAGATATTAGTTTTTGGAAAGAAAGCGTCTTATAATCAATTAAACAAAAGTATGGTAAACCGCCAAAGAGAAACTAACTTCATGATAATGATAATAACTGTAGAATTTTTACAATAAATTTTATTCAAGAAGCTTCATCAGTTGGACTGACCGTATAGCGAAACGCGTCTTAAATGAAAATGTTTTATGAAAATTTTACCATTACCATCATAGATATATGAACATTGAAATACACTGTATAGATTTCAAAGCAAATGTTTGAAGTACAAACTGAATGGGAAAACGTGATTTCTGGATAATTTGATGTTCATATGAAAATAGTTGTTTCGAAAGGATTTTTTCTTTCAGTTTGTATCTGAAAGAAACTTTTATGCATGATCTATAAAATCTAACAAAGACTTTACTTTCATTTTGAAGCTAATTCCTCTCTTCCTTTCTTAGAAAGCTTTCCACATTTTTGTTGAAGATGAGAAAGTAGAAATCCAAAATGTTTTTCTACCAAAAACTAATCTCTCCTAACGAATGTTCCTTTCTTCAATTTGAACGAATTGTCATTGTGACAAGAGCATAATTGTTCTTTGGGAGACATAAAGTCGTAATCTTATGGGTGAAATACGTGTTTTTTCCTTAACAGGTTCAAAAAGTTGATGATTAGGAGTTGAAGAGACCAGAAACTCCAAGAAGTACATAATTAAGAACGATAGTGTTCGATGCGAGTGAAATTTTATATCAATACTCTTTCATAATTACGTTGTGTAGCGGTACTGTTTCAATTCCATAATGAATGTTTGGAGTGAAAACTGAATAGGAAGAAGTACTCTTCGTGTATTTCGATAGGATTTTTTCTTTCGTGTAGTTTAATGTTCATGTGAAAGTATTTGTTTCGAAAAGTTTTTTATTCCAGTTTGCATTTAAAAAAAATTGTATGCATTATCTACACATTTTTGCAATGAGTTTTTTCAAGTTAATTTATTTTTCTTTCTTAGAAAGTTTCCCACGCTTCTCATTTGAAAATGGAGATATAGAAAGTTTGAGCTCAAGTCTCTCTCAAAATGATCATGATCTCAAAAAATAATTATCAATTTTTTTGACATTATTTTTGAGAACTGGAAGGGATGCATTCCTCAGTCGTTTCTGGCGTTTTGGATACTGGATACACCTTCATTAAGCTATCTGACTGGATATTCTTCCAAAATTGGTGACAATTCAATTTGTTTGTAGATTATACGTCAGAATTCTGGATTATATTAATATCATAGACATAATTAAAGCATTCCTGTTGATACAATGTATTACACGAACCAAAAGCTGAAACGTATTTGTTTATCGGATAATTCGTAAATAGTTGCCACACTTTTTCTCTATATTCAAATATGTCAAATATAAAAGATCATACTTTTTCCTGAATGTTTTGATGTAGGTATTCATATTATTTCAGTTATAAACCTATTCAGAAAGTTTTATGTTCTCAGTTTTCAATATATCTGAAAGACATTGAATGGAAAACACAGTACTTGATAAATTTTTTTATTTGAAAAGTGAAAGAGTTCTTTATAACTTGTCAGATTTATGTTAACTCTTTCGAATATCTGATCATTATGCTTCACGAAATGTGAAACTGCTTGATTTGAGAAAGTATATATGTGAACAAACAAATTTAAATCCGTGTAATGCATTACTGAAAGTATTTTAATATTCAAAAGTAGAAAAGAAGTATATAACATTTCTTTTTGGTTTGGCATACCATTGGCATGGCTACCATAGTGATATAAGTCATAGATTTGTTTCATGAATATAAAATACAGACATACAGACCTGCAAGTCTTAGAGCCGACATCCTCTGGAACTCTGGTTCTTGAAGCCACTTCCACATCCTCCTAAACGTCTCTCGACCCGATTTCAACTTCGACCAAGGTTTCGGATTCCTTAGTAGGTCTGAAAGAGTACCTTGAGACCGACACAACACCCGTTGGGCAAATATAGCCTGGGGTATGCTGTACCTCTTCAGCTCAGCACTTATCCTCTGGGCAAGTTCTTTGGTGTTGATTTCTTCGACATCAGCGGCGATGGCAGGAACGTTTAGAGAGTTGGGGCTGGAATTCTTTGTCGATATTTGCATCGTCTGCTGCTGCTGTTGCTGCTGGTGCTGCGACACCACAGGCGCTGCTTGGAGGGTAACGACGGGAGGCGAGGGGGAACAGTCTCTTTGAGGCGGTGCGATTTGCACTAAGGTCGGTGGGTGGTTCTGAAGACCAAGTCCATTCAAATTGGTTGAACTAAAACTAGTAACGAGTGTGCCGTCAGGAGAGTTCAGAGATGCGGATGGTGGACTGAGTTGGGGACTGTGTAACCGGGGAACCATGTCTCTTTGATTGCCATATGGTGAGTCGTAACTGGGGGGAGACATACTTTTCTGGGGCGACGTTAAACCGTTTTGACTATACGTACTCTGCGGGCTTATGGGGCTTGACTGCTGCTGCATTCCCATTCCTGGAGAGGAGTAGTTGTGCGGAGGAGTCATTCCCATGTTGGTCATGGTGTAAGGGGTGCTAGCACTGACACCTACTCCGAGTCCCAGGTTGATTCCACCTATGCTGTTGTTCTGCATGACCGTGAAGGAACCAGTCACGTTGCTTGCATGTCCGTAAGCAAACTTGTCTGACATGGTTGATATGGGTGGCAAGGGTTGCAGCGGAGTCAGAGTGGCATAAGAAGAACTGGGGCTGTAGCCTGGAGGAGACATTCTGCCGTTTACCGAAGTCAAGGTTTGGTAGGTAGGTTCGGGATTCAAGGTGCGGTAGTCATTGTTATCTATCATGTTCGCCACAGTCACCGAGTTGGGTGACAATTTTCCGGGACTGAGTAGCTCCGAGTCCCTTGACTCTTCTTGGGGCTGTACAATGACGGATAATGGGCCATCAGCCTCTTCTTGTTTAACGAGACGCCTTTCAACAACAGCGCGTGATACGAGCCTCATACGGACGACCTGAGTCTCCATGCCACCGGCATGCATTAACGCGTGCGCACTGCTGTCTGGAGAATCGATCGTTTGCTCACCTAGTGCCTGCTGCTGCTGTTCGATCATTTTTCCAATATTTTCCATCATGACGAACTCTGTGCAGAGTCGTCAGAATCCGGCAGAGGAGTTAGGGCACTCATAACGGTCGACTCTGTTCAGACAGTAACGCGAACCACTGACACCAACACTCAAGATACCCCGAACTGGAAACCGATCCGGAAAATACTGGAAATGTCACTGTGTTTACGACGGCGTCGACCGACGTCGCAGCGGCCGAAAACCCAAAACGAGAACATCCCCGTGGACGAGCACAATCATTGTCGTCTCGAACTAGAGGAGTCGCGTGTTCATTTCGATTGACAACCCCGTGGTTGACCCGACTTTGTCATCGGCCTCAAATTTCGATTTGTATTCTTGTGAATTTCTAACCCGCCAGCCGGTCGATACTGAATTGAATGGGGGAACGCACGACGCCAGGTGGTTCTGCGCGCGTCCCTGCGAACCCTCGTGCTGCGCTTGTATGCGTCGCGCTTCTTG
Source organism: Leptinotarsa lineolata (assembly GCA_015342045.1). Lineage (NCBI taxonomy): Eukaryota > Metazoa > Arthropoda > Insecta > Coleoptera > Chrysomelidae > Leptinotarsa > Leptinotarsa lineolata. Next base: position 6,329 of record WOGR01007992.1, on the reverse strand, counting down.
CTCCCTCTACCCCAACTCGGTCATGTACTCCCCGCCCCTGTCCTGTAGTGGTGCGTCAGCTTATAACGGTAGGTACACCAATCTGAGACGGAAATTTCTTTTTCGCATGGGGTGGTTTACTGTCGCCGTTGGCATCATCGTTTGATCAAGGCTCACTGTTCATACTACGGTCTTACTGCGTTTGAATTTCTACGGGGTGAAAGAAATTTGACGGGTAACTCCTGTATCGCGAATCTTCATAGTGCTTTCTACTGATGATCCGTTCCCGTTCAGTTAGAAAAGGATTCAGTTTTTTAAGTAAATGATGTATTTGTAAATGAATTGAAACATGAAAAAACTAATTGATAAAATATGACAACATAATTGTAATAACCGACAAAAATTCATGAATAAGTTATTAAAATCAATGATCACAATAAAAAGACAGTGAAGTGAAGACAGTATTTCTTTCGAAAATAAATACTATAAAAATGGAATACAAAACATTATCAATACTTTTGAAATGAATCAAGAAAATTTCTAAGGATAAAATAATGTCAAATAATGTGAATACTATCAAAATCAATGAGTTAGTTAATTTTACATTATTTGAATATTTATGTATTGTACTCCGTAAGGGAGGAACTACAATGTTAAGAAAATTTTGGGACCATCAAACTAATTTTCAGTTTAAATATACTAGAAAGTGTTGAATATATATTCAAGTCATCTTAAAAAACAAAAGTTGTTTTAGGATCGAAACAGTTTGGTATTAGCAAAGATCTTCAACACATAATGATCTCTGTCGTCTACCCATAGATATTCATGATTATATCTGTCGCAAAAATAATTATAGTCTGTATATTTCTCGATATACATAATTACGTGAGACGTTTATTACAGTGAGCAATGAATCATTTAGAAAATATAATTTAGTTTCTCGTTACTGAAGAGCTATTCAAATAACAGGACTCAGTTATTCTGAATGAAGTATTTCATTACGATGTATCTCAAGGTACTGTTTTGGGCCCCTTTTCATTCATATATTCCAATATGTTTGAGTTTTATGAAGAAAAAGTTGATTTTTGGCTGGAGTTGATACTGTTATTTCGTATACTTCATTTATTTAAGATTTAACATTTGAAAAGGTAGTTCATTATTATCAAAAATTGGTGTGAATATAATGAATTTGTTTTCAAACTTAGAGAAATTATTTCAATGAGAGAATTATGATTGGCACGTATTTATTTTAAAATGATTACCTATACCACCCAGAATGAAATGAACAAATTGAATTAATACTGATAGTTATTGTTTCGTATTGGAATGACATTTCTCTCGATCGAACTGGACGGCCATTTTATCAAGGTAGTTACAATTCATTTAGGTTCGTTAAACTGAATAATGTTCATTATTTTATGTTATGTTTATTATGATTTGCGGTCAACTATGGGATTATTTCAAAATTATTTTATTTTATGTCGACTTTTTTTTCTAAATTTTGTGTAAGATTCGTTTTTTCAACGGTGTTACTTTCTGATTTTCGTATTCAGTTACAAAGTGAGGTTTTACTTTTCAATTTATTACTAATCTTCGAAAAAATTTCAGAATATTGTGCGTGATTTATTGATAAAAACTTTTTTATTATTAGTACATCTGAGTGTTTTGACAGAATACAAATATTTGAAAATAGAAGGATGATGTTTGTTATCAACTTATTTTCGAGTATAGTACTTGCGATCTCAACTTTAGAAAATGACATAATATAATCATTTTTCCATCTAACCCTATAAGATTAATGAAAACTCACGAAACAGAAAAAAAGACATATTGGATTGTAAAGCTGAAACCTCCGCCATATGATGAATCTAATACAATACACTGCTCCCATACATCAGAACTCCTCTCAAGAGAGAATATTCTGCTAGGTAGTATGTTTAAATGACCTGCAAGATCACCTGATCTCGTTCATCAAATATTGATGTATTACCGGAAAATATAAGTCGTTTAACAAATTTGAATGATGTTACAGAAAATAAAAAATGTACATTTCAAAATATCTTGAATGTGAAAAATATATGTTTTGTGCTTGTAACTGAAAGTAACTTTTTGGTACACATCTCTATAAAGAGTTAATTCTGACTTCAATTGCTTCCTTTGGAAGTTTCTCACATTTTTTTGTATACAGATGTAAAAGTAAAACCGAAGAAGCTTCCTTCTCAAAAACTTATCCCTCCTAAATATATATCCTTTTCAATTCAGAATTTCCTTGTGAAGAGGAGGAGATAGAAAATGGGAGCAAAGACACAAAGATGTATTTTTTGGAAAAAAAATAATAGAGATTTTGAATATTTTTGATACTATCATTTCGATTGGTTGTAAGATACATATCACATTTGTTTTTCATCCAACTGATGGTCCTATGACCTTTGTTTGATCCCAGATAACGTCGGAATCGAAATATCGATGTACACACTATTTCATGTCAAGGACGAAAGCGCATTTGATATTGATTGAATTCCCTACAGAGTGGAAAACTTGACGCCTCTCCAAAAGCACAGTTCACGCCGTAGAACCTGAATCAGGAATTTTTAAAACGAATCTTAAAAAAGTGAGAAATCGTTAACAGAAAACTGGAATGCAACTCGTTCCTGCAAAAATTCAATGAACATTTTATTTTAATAGTGGTTCAAGTTGATGATGGGAAAAATTATACGGAATATATTTCTTGAAAACTGGAAAACAACTTATTTTACATTCGTTCCACAGTACAATTTATGAAATTTGAAATTACTGAAAAGAGTTCATGAGTTTTTTTGTGGAAGAAAGTATATCTGCTGGATAATATCTCAAAAATACTTCATTAACACGAAAATGCGTGTTGATTTGTGAGACAATCGCAATAACTGTCGCGATAAAACTTCTCGTGATTTTGCCAAGATTTTACGTAACATGATTTTTGAATTTTTGTTATTAGAATAGCAACATTATATAGTGGCACCTCGGAAAATAATAATGAAATAGCTTAATTTCCATCTTGATCATCATCTGCTGTGAAAAAAACAAATAGAAGTCATCTTATTCGAGACCTGCAACTACTCACACCTTTCTATATGTATAGGTGTTGATGAAATCATTTTAGAAACTGAATTTGATGATTCATACGATTCTATCTATTGTAGAGTATGACCGGGCGCAAAATCAGTATTTATTTTACAAAAAAGTAATATAAAATAAATATCTGAAAAAAGTCACTATCAAGTAAGTCAGTACCTTCCATCAATCATTTCACACCTCATATCGAAAGTTTAGTTCAAAAAATGGCATATTACACAGGAGTTATAAAAATTTAGCATCCGGTTCTGAAAGCTACAGTATATCAAAGCTTGAACATTCATTAAAAAATATTTCATATCGAAAAACAAGTAAGGCTTCATTGAGATTTCCACCGAATAGTTCACAAAACCACAACACGTGTTTCACTGTACAAAAGCTTCCTCAGGCGTGTTCATATTAACCAAAATTCACCTGATTAGTGTTTATATATTGGGGTATAACAATTTGAATCTCATGACCCTCTATCTACTAAATGACTGATATTTTCAACTGAGGTTAGGTATGAACTAGGAATGGAATTTTTGAAATCATCAAATGGACATCATATGTAATGGACGAAATTCCATTTGGTTCTTCGGAATTTTTTCAGAATTCTCGAATCTATTAATTTCCAAACTCTCCAAAAGATTGACTCTCAAAACTTTCTCTTCCAGATGTAATACTTAATAATCTTGGTTCGACTCATGCCCCTCTGCCAAAAAATAGTACGCAAATGTAAAATTGGTCTTCACATTTGGTCTTCACTGCTATGCTTTTTTATTCTTTGGGAAAAGGTTCTCGTTTGACCAATATAAGTTTTTGGGCAAGAACGGATCAGTGATAAAATAAATGATGAAAGGATAGTCAGGTACGGTGAACCACAGGGAACAGTTTTTGGACCTATGTTGTTCATCCTTTAGGCTGATTTACAACTTTAATTACTAATACCCGTTGAAATAACGTGTTTTACTAATGACACTGTTATTTTTTTCAAAAATACAGACAGTATCAGGCAGAAAATTGAGAATGTTTTTTCTGTTAAAATAGATTTCTTCGAAAGCAAGCTACTCACAGTTAAACTTAAGAAAACTGCTTTTGTAACCTTCACTAGCTACAAGCCAACCTGTTGGATTACTCGATCATTGACATAACCGAAGGAGATACAACTGTACAGTTGAAGTATTCCTAGACAGTGAAATATCTAGGTATCATCTTCGATTTTAATATGGAGTGGAAGGCGCATATTGTTCTAAAATTGTTCGTTCCGTTAACCAGCTGACGAACGTCAACCCTCAGAAGTCGAAACTTGTGCGAGCAATGGATTAACGAGGCCTTGAGCAATCTTATTCAAAAACTTTGTCACTTGGTCTGTAAATTCAAGTATCTCAAAAATATTCTTGGTTTACACCATCTCAAAACTATTTATTTCGCTCAGGTTGAAATTCATCTATCATGTGGCATTACCTCATGGAGATGTGTAACAAATTACTATTTGAAAAATGTAGAAGTGTTACAAAAAAGAATATTGAAGATAATATTGCACAAATTGTACAATTTTCCAAGTGATATCTTTCAAAATGAAGCAGAGATAATGGACATACGGCAAATATTTTCTCTTTGTTCCAACGTAACAATCTTTATGAAGTCAACCTAAAAGATTACAATGATGATACCAGATACGGCAATTGCAATACCGCGAATGAAAAAAAAATTACAACGCAGCTTTACTTACCGTGCGCCGAAAACGTCCGTGTCAGTCCTTGCCATCTCAAAGTTTTGTACTCCTTTTTCTCTTTTTAAGTACAAAACAAAAAATGCTATCCTATCTATGCGAAGAAAATATTTTCACTAACTAATCGATCTGAAAAACAATCAATGAATTAGTTTGAACAGTGATAAATTGGTCACTTACCGGTCACACAGTATTAGCTATATCTATTATCAGTCTCACGCACAAGCTCAGTCTTTGTGAGTATCTTTATAGATTTGACACCATGCTGTTGACTTCCTTCTTTGTGATTTATTCAATATCTGCTCTTTCGTGTATTTTATACTGACAGTGTAATCGCGAATGAATTGTTCTGCCTTATAATGTGAATAAACAACATAGACGTGGTGTAGTACTGAAAAACTCAATTTGCAACTGGGAAATGATACATATTCTATATCAGGTAAAATGAATTCTAGAAACAAACAAGAAATAACGGTAATAATCACGGAATCCATCAATGATTTTTGGCTTGCCAAAGCCATGGTTTGTTGAGAGAATAAAACAAAAAATTAGGAATCTTGAAAAGGAGGTGAAAACCCATAAGGAAAGGATTAACAAATTAGAATACAAAATAGATAGTTTTCAGCAAGAACGGGATAATATTCGTTGACGAACGAAAGTGAACAAATATATGTGTATACGGGGTGGCTGAAGAACATGATGAAAATCTGCTGAATAAGATACTGGGCATAATAAATCCCAAATCAAATATGAAACTGGACACTGACGATGTTCAAGTTGCATACAGGTTTGAAAGACTTCATGAAACTCTTAAGAAACCAAGACCTCCGATAATAAAATTGTCAAAACCTCAGTTGAAGTCTAAAATTTTCAAACGAGGTGAAACATTGTAAGGTACAAACACGTATTTCAAAAAAGATTCAACAAAGTGCAGAAGACTGTTGTTAATGGAAGCAAAATCCATTTCTGAGGTGAAAAATGCATGAAATACGTAACTAAATATATAATTGATAATTAACACTCAACATGAATCATGTATCACTCTCTTTTATTGTATTAGTGATGAATTTAGAAATATAAACTGTTAAAATGTATTTGAAGCTCTAGATGTTGATTAATATATTTAGGCAAGATCAATCATATCCGAATCTAGCTAGAATCTCTATTTTTTTGAAGAATTGAGTTTCAATTTCACCTCCTTTCACCTTTACTCTCGTCCTGACATTTTTTTTTCTATAATTAATATTTCTCCTCATTCTCAAATCTAAATCAATTGATCATATACACACATTCATATTCTCGAAACTATAAGACGAATGTACTGGATTTTCTGAACTACATGGAAAATAATGAGGAGATAGAAACGACTCTTTGTGAGAATTCGAAAGACAATGTGTGTGTAACGTTTCAGGGGTGAGAATTTTTTTGATATATTCCATCTCAATAGATAGATAGATAGATAGATAGATAGATAGATAGATAGATAGATAGATAGATAGATAGATAGATAGATAGATAGATA
>WOGR01007990.1:0-12083 GCA_015342045.1 Leptinotarsa lineolata | reverse complement strand
ACCAGCTTGACGTACTTCAAGCAGTAGTAGAAAATCTTAGAAGGTACACCCAAGAATTTAGTGATTATACCGGCACAAAAAACCTCTGTGAAGCGTATTCTTCAAGAAACATAAGTACCATGCTTACAAACCTATATTCATTTGTACATTTCAAGAAAGGGATTATGATTTTTCCATGTGGATTCAGAGTGAAATAGACGAACAACGAGATTTTCATCTTTGGAGATGTATCTACTTTTACAACAATTGGGGTTCTATCATCACAAGATTGTGGATGGTGATCAAATGTCAACCCAAATTTTATTACTGACAACAAAAATCAATACTATCAAAAAACAAACGTTTGGTGTGATATATTAAATGATAAGTTACTAGGTCCGTTTTTTTTTCGCGAAAATTTGAATGGTGACAGGTACTGGAAACTGAAATAGAAGAGTTTTTAGATGGTATGGTATTAGAAGAACGGCAAAAGTTCCAACACGACGGATGTGCTGCCCATTCTACTAGAAATGTTTCTCAGTGACTGAATAGGACATTTCGTAATAAATGGTTGGGACGAAATACCGATCCTCGATGGCTTCCTCGTTCTCCAGACCTCACATCTCTAGATTATTTCTTATAGGGATGCTCGAAACAAAAAGTCTACCGCCCGTTTGAAAATGCTGACTAGCTTGAAACTTCAATACGAGTTCATTGCAGGATTATTCCTGCTAATGTTTGCGATCTACATTGAACGGAATTTAATGAGCGAACAATTAGATGAAAAATATTGTGGAGTATATAAGTATAAGCTAAAAACGAAATCCAATCCAGAGGTGGATCAAAAACCGACGGTTAAGGAAACATGGTCCTATGAGTCTGACGTCGATTTACTTTAGGAGAGTCATCGACCATTAAATTGGAGTTGTGCTCATGATTTTGGATAAAAAAAAACATTCCTTGATTTTAAATCAATAACAATGAAACTATAAACAAATGGGAAAACTACTATGTATTCCTAATAATGAATAATCGGGTTAAACCAACGATCCTAGGATGAATGAAGATTATATTAGGTATTCCCGGAGTCCTTACCCCCTCCAATCGACAACATTGATTGAGCGACGTAGTCTATGCTTCTTCAGGTCGAGGAGAGAAGTAGTTTTTTTTAGGGGAGTTTTTGCCCCCTCTCGTCGAACACCTAACCGGGCGGAGTATTTTATTCCCCCCGCAGGGCAAGGATAGGGGTTGTTTTTTATGGAAGTTTTTTTGCCCCCTCCGGTCGACAACCCAATCGGGCGAAGTATTCTACGCCTCACCGCAGGGAGAGGTGAGGGGTTGTTTATAAGTGGACATTTATTTATTAATTTTAAAGCCAGTACATCTTTTGGTACGAAAATGAGCGCCGCCATATATGAAATATTTATTATAGTTCGCTTCATGTTCACATTTTCACAGTACTTTGATGCCGATGAATCTACAAAGTGATCTTCAGAATGAAATAAGGTATTATCAACGATGACTTCAATCGTGACTCATTCGCAAATGATTTATATTCAGAGAATTTTTATCAAGAATCTGGAGTTATCTTCATCGGAAACCATGATAAACTATTATAAATTTCCTCTTCCGCGAAAATGTTACTAACAACATAAAAACCGCAAATCATGTTGAGGAAATAGTTTTGTTTTTTTGTCTATACAGAGTGAATGGAGTTTTCGAATGGTGTATGGTTGTGAAAAATATTCCGAAGATTCCGTCAATTTGTTCGGCGATAGCATTACCAGTTTTTCATATCTGGTATCACGTTCTTCAAACAAACTACAAAATTAATTTTTTTGTGTCCAAGTCCATGTATAGTGAATTCTTTTATTCATTTGAATAGCAGTTTAGTGTGCAACTTCATACAATAAAAGTAAATTGATAATTTTTTTTTCAATTTTTGTACTGGATCCCAAAACTCTATAGATAACTCTATATTTTTCACGTATAGTCAGTGGGCATACTTGAAGACTGGCTATAATTCAAATCATCCAAAGGAACAATTCATTCAGGCCAATCTCAAACTCCCTACACTGTAGGTTAATGGACTGATACCTATCAGAAAACAACTACTCCCCTGGCTAATACCACGAAGAGAACACTTGCCCGTTCGATAATTGAGAATCGATTCTGGCAGTTGTATCGCCAACAGCATATGCATGAATTACTTCTGTGAAGATTCCTGCACTGACACCGTTTCGATATAATCCAACGCCCTTCATGGTTCTAGCCAGGGGAGTAGTTGTTTTCTGATGGGTGTCAGTCTAATAACCTGCAATGTAGGCAGTTTGAGACTGACCTGGTCTTCAGGCAGGTTGATATCTCTGTCCTGGGTCTGCAACTGAAAACACCTGCACCAGAACCTATAGGTGTTTTTGATCTATCTGTGAACTAACAACTATCTGCTTTTAATAATTCTTTCTTCTGGATGATCCAGTCTTCTCTACTCGGGAACAGTACTATATAAGGCAGTTCGTAATTGACAGATAGAGGTATAATGTCAGAGGTCATTTCCAGAATACTGCGACTTCCAGTGTCAGCCAGCAGTCTATTGTTCTCCGCGTTAGATTGATTTGTGCTATTGGCGATGTGCACAAGTCTATATGCAGTTCATATATCCTCTCTCTCCAGAAAAATGTGGAGAGGCGGTAGATCTAGATGAATCTCCATGGCCGCTGACGGTGTGGTACTGATGGCACCACAGATGTCAGACAAGTTTGTCTCTCTAAGCCAGAGAGCTTCGCCTGAGCCGTTTTCTGCAAAGCCTTTGGCCACCAGGCAATTGATCTATAAGTTATCATTGGTCTGATAATCATCACATAATTCCAATGGATTTTTTTGGGACCTAAACTCCAAGTTTCAACACAAATCCTGCGAGATGTCGGGAGGGACAGTCTGAGCATTCCAGGTGAGTTTTTTATCAAGGAAAATGCCAAGATATTTCACATGCATTGTAAAGTACCCATAATAGGGTACTTTGATAGAATAATGAAATCAAGACATTTTCTCTCATTGACCAACAATAATTTTATGAGAATCTTCATACTTTCATCAGTTTATCGATATGAATAATAACAAGTAGACAATTATTGGGGTTACTCATGAGAATAATATGTTTACCATCTAAGAATATCTTCCACTACGCAACATAGTAAAGGGTAAAAGAGAGTTTAGAAAGAACCAGGGTCAGCTCCCTTGTATACGTTTGGATAGACTTTCTTTTTCGAAAAATATGGTGTTCCTGCTTGCCATGAAATTTCCAAATCATATTTTCAAGTCGAATACACTGATGAAATTGATTTTTGGATGCAGCTGGAAACTTCATTAGAATTTAATCTTAAAAACTTTTTTTTGCATTGTACCACCTAAACTTAAACTTTACATCTTGTCTCATTTCATCTCTATACGTAAAAACATCACAGGGCATTTTCTTCCTCTCAATTATAGAGCAGTCAAATGAGTGGATTAGGAGGCTCATGAAAATCACGTCCTTTCATTGTATAAAGAATTTTATCATCTTCGCTGTGCTGTAATTTCGAGAGTGTATTTCAGTCACAGTTTGTGAACGTATCATAATACTCCATATAATAATAATAAATGAGAATCGTTTATAATGATTATAGCGTTCTCAGCTGAAACAGTCTTACGTGAATGCTTAAGTAAGACATAATGAAACAGATGCGAGGAAATCTTACTGAGAGCGCTAAGTATCATTATTATGACGAGGAACTCAAGGCATTAAATCGGGCTGCAGTTTTCAAATCCTAATGAATGTGAGATGCTGTTTCTTGACAAATGTCGGGCACTGGTTCTGCAGCAGTAATTGGGGGAATAAAAGTTTATTTGCAGATTTTTATGTTTTATTAAATTTAGCAGTTTCAGTTGGTGGTGGATAAATATTTTCAAATGATTATAACGAGCTAATGGTGTTCATTATCTGTAGAATTGTTATACAGAAATTTCGATACAAATAATTTCTTCATTCGCGTATTCTTTATCAGCATTTCAATAGTTGATCTGGGATTGTTTCATGTACACATTAACCGCTTTTTGATTTTCTTCAAAGATGTCTTGTTTGGAGAGTATTTGGGAGACCATCAGAAGAATGAAAAAATTGAAAGCTTCGCATTTTCACGATGAGCTATCTTTTTTTATGGTGAATGTTGATTTCTTCATTCTGTCCAGAGGCGTAGAAGGAAAGCTAAAGATCGTAAAATATTTACCCGTTGTAATTTTTTTAAGGAAAAAAAAACAAAAGCACTACATGATAAACCTTAAGGCGCTCTAAGAGCGGTGCTTTTGCGAAAGTTGTGATTCACGCAGTGAAATGGTATTGGTATTTATCACAATTTCCATTTATGAAACATCCTGCGAAAAAGAATGAAGCAGACAAAATCATCCATAAGGAGTACGATGTAGGTAGATAATCTGTGTTATTGATAACTTTTTATTGTGTGGAAATTCATGATCACTTTGATAAGATGAATGAAAACACTTTTTTTGTTTGATTTCCACTACGTATATTCATTCGAACGACCGGTTTCGGGGTTTAGAGCATTATCAAGTAAAACTAGTTTAATAACTTTTTGTGGGCACAGGAATCATATGAGGTTACAGGTAGTCTGGGAGGCTAGGTACTGATTGAACTGGGGTACCAACTATGAAATCATAGAGAATATCAGGGTTGCCAAATTCATAAATTCAAGAGTGGACAATTAGGAGTATATAAGTATATTGGGTTTTTCATTGATTTAATAATTTTCATGGTTTCCAACAAATTCATTTTCTTTCCTTCATTACATGTCTGTAGAATTTAAAGATTATTTTTACTAATCTAATGGTTTGTTTATTGAAGATGTTCATATATTGTAGATTTTGTGTCCAAACAGACATGTTCACGAAGCCTCACGTCAAAATTTCTACCGGTTTGGCCTGTATAAACTGCAGGTCATTTACAACATTCTATATATACCTGAGTTTTTCATTCTATCTCGTCTGGGTTTTGCATTGAACAGAATCTTGCCTAAATTATTATTACTTATGAAAGCTGTTGTTATCTTGTACTTGAAGAAGTAGTTTACATAGGCCAAACCGGTAGAAATTTTGACGTAAGGCTTCGTGAACACGTCTGTTTGGACAAAAAATCTACAATGTATTAACATCTTTGAGAAACAAAACACAAGATAAGTTAAGATAATCTCAAAATTCTACACACATGTAATGAAGAGAAGAAAATAAATTTGTTGGAAGCCATGAAAATTAATAAATCAATAAAAAAAACCCGAAATATTTACCCCTAAACGAGCAACTCGTTCTATGTAGATCTCCACTCTTGAATCCATGAATTTGGCAACCTCGGTAATCTCTATAATTTCATAGCTGGTACCCCTATTCAATCAGTACCTAGCCTCTCAGACTACCTATAACCCCATATAATTCGCATGCACACTCCAAAAAGTTAGTTAGTTTTACTCGATAATGGGCTAACCCTCAAATCCGGTCGTAAGAATAAATAAAGGTAGTGGAAATTAGACAAAAAAAAGGTTTTCATTCATCTCATGAAAACGATGTAAGTACTCTAGGAGCACTAAAATTGAAATGGTGGTTCTGAATTCAGTCGAGAAAGTACCTGGATCGAGTACACAAAAATATGAGATATTTGAGTTATTATCACTATTACTACCTGCCAAATTCATTACCTCAACTATTTACCTTTTCACCCGTTGCGCAACAATCCCGAATTATTGAATATATTGATTTTTAAAAAATCCAAAAAGTTGAGTTTTGAATGTTTCTCTTCCAAATGCGATACGTCATACTTGTGATTGAACCTCTACCAGAAGATGATTCGCGAATGTTGAATTGATCTTTCCATTCAAAAAACTACTCCTATGTTTTTGTATTCTTTTGAAAAAAGTTCTTCCGGTTTGTCCGATATAAAATTTTGGACAAGAACCACAAGTCCACTATATACTCCCGATCTATCTGGCTCTGTAGTTTCATCTTCATTGATATTATTGAATTTACTCAAATTATTTTTTGTTATGCAAACTACGTCCAATTGTTTTTAAACAACGAGCTATATTATTAGTAGGATCAGCAAAGTGAGTTAGAGTTACATTATGTTCAGTATAATGTTTTGTAACTAGATAGACCTCGTTCAGAGCATGTTTCTGCAATTTATTAGAAAGTATTGAGGCAATAATATCCACCTCGTAAAAGTTTTTGACAGCAATACATATCATGAAAATCAGTTCTCTTTGAAAACTGTTTTCTGAAAGTGAAATAGTCTGTGAATCATACTGTTGAATGCTGCTACTTCATGGTGATATGCATGTATAGATGAATTGTGTATACTGATGTCCGCATAAGAAGGTTGGTAGAAAATTACAAAATCACCCTAGCGCCACTGATGAGACCTATGGCAGGTCGAAACAGTGCTGTGTGGTATTGAATCCTAATGCGCTTTATTTGGGATTTGGATCTTAGCTGGTTCTCTTGCAGTAAAAGCTGCAGAGAAAGACACAGGATGTCTACGGCGGTCGATAACGGAGCTTGGCTTTACAATGATGCTCCTTGAGGAGCATCATTCTTCTATCTATCCATACAAATATAAATGTGAAAGTTTGTGAAGATGGATGTATGTTGTTTGTGGCTCTCTCACGACTAAAACAAATGAACGATTTCAGATGTATCTCTACATAAATACAGCTTAGGCATCAGAATATCATATAGGCTACAATTTACAGAGGTTTTGTGTAATTTTGGTCATAATATAAGCTATCTTGGCGTGCGCTGCCAATACCGTTGGAGTTACATGAAGATAATTTACCGTAAGATTGTTCATCTCAAATAGTTATAAATGAAAGTCCGTGATAGCATATATCTACCTCTTATGTGGTGGCCACTATATGTGAAAAACTGAGCCATAAATACAATTGAAATGGATGTTTCTTTTAATATGCCCAATTTAGAATTTCTGTCAACGCGTCGCATGTCTACTGTGAGACGATGAGTGAAGATGCGTGGGAGTAGAGGGACGGTCTTAGCAATGAAGCGCCATCGCCGCGAATGCGATACAAACATGGGCAGACGCGTGAGGGCAGACGTCGTTGACGGTTGTGTTAGTTTTGTGAAATTTCTTTATAGGTAATATGTTTCGACTCTCGGAGCTATTCATTACTTAGTACAGTTGGCATTCTTTTCAGTCACTGTATTTTTAAAATAAAAATATGAATAACTAGCTATTGCCCACGGCTTTGCCCGCGTGAAATTTGGTTTGTCATTAAGTTTAATGACAGACCATTTTGAACAACTAGTTGCAATATTCTTGCGTTAACCCAAAACTTCAGGATTCCAGATTCCAAACTGACGATTTTCAATAAAATCTCTGAGCCCCTATTTTTTTCCATGAGGGGTGGAAATTCCTGATTCCTTAGCTGATACTAGCTGTTCCCCGCTATTCTAGCCGTGTTACCGTGGGAACCTACCCTATGTGTTATTCCAGGTCATGATTTATCTATAAAACTTACATTTGAATCCGTTGATCTGTTTAGGTGTGAAAAAGTAAAAATCGTAAATACGTACATTACATTCATCCATCCTCACAATCTTTACGCATTTGAAATATCAGTACTCAATGTGGCAAAACAAATTCTACGCGGGCGAAGTCGCGTGCAACAACTAGTCTGTGATATTCGAGGTTTGAGTTTTCTGTCGATCCCATAGATGGCGTTATCCTGGAGGAAGAAGTCATCGCCCTTCCTTAGAGACTGTCCATTATTCACGTGAGACTTGAAGGTGGGGAAGGGGGTTTAGCAAAAATCACGAATTATCACATGGGGGAAGGAAGGTGTAGTAGTAAGATATTTCGTGTATTTATTTTTTCGTCAAACGCGCAAGGGGCATGTAGTGTGACTTTGACTCGCCGTTGTTAGGCATCGAATGGAGTCTCCGGGCGCCGCGCACCACGACGACCGCCCGGCTTGGCTTGCCAGTCTCCAGTTATATTCTGTTGATTTGTAGCCGAGTACATGCGTACACCGTTACCTCGTACGCTTCGCATTAAAAAAATGTCGAAAAACTAGGTTATTTGTATAAAGACCTATTTGAAGAGTGTAAGAAAGGAAAAAAAAAAACAGTGTGGCTTGGGAAGAATTCAATGGGCTGTGGGCTAATGCGAAACAAAAATATACTATAAAAAAGAATTCATGAAGTTGTTAGTGTTAAAGAAAGTCCATGTACTAGTACAATACAATATATATTACAGTATTCCTTCAATATTATTTTCACGCCAGTTAAAAGCAACCTGCAACCTTTCTGTCTAGACATTTTTGTCATGGTCCCTAATTTCAGAAAAAAATTATATTATACTTTTCACAAGTAATTCAAGATAATATTCTGAAAATTTCAAGATTCTTTATAGGTATTAAAAGTATATGTGATTTTGTGAGAGATGGGGGATTAGTCTTTAAACACATCACCAAGGGGGAGAGGGGGTTTACAAAATGCTAAAAAATGTCACGTTTTTAATGGACGGCTCCTTACTTGTCTTTCAAGGACAGTTAAGTCCAACAATAAAATTGTCATTCAGCCTAGTACCTAGCACCACCTGGTGTTGAATCATGAATGCGTATATTAATCAAAATATTATCAAAAAATTAATCTGACACCCATCGACATATTTTCTGACATACTGACACCGGATGACATTTTGACCTTTGTAGTTTCAATTTCCTATATTTAATAAACACAATGAACGAGCACACAGGCACATTCGAGCAAGCGCCCTACCCCGCCTAAACGAAACAGCAGGCGCAGGCATACATTTTCGCCGCGTGGTAGAAAGAGAAACGAATACTTCCTCTCCTACGCCGCACCGGCGATCTACTCTGCCCCCGTCTTACGAATTTTTGATCAGGTCACGTGTCATGACGTGAATTTTACATTTTTTATCCATAACGAAAGTGCACAATGCCGCTGAAGATGTTTTTACTTCAAAAATTCAAAAATGTTAGTGGGTGTAAACATATTTTAAACGAAGATACTTCAAGACGTTTCGATTGTTATTATCCACAATCGTCTTTGGGTGAGGACCTCTCAGAACCATGCCACGTCAGTAGTTAATGGTACATTACCTGCTATTGGCCTTGCAAAAATCTATCTTGAACTGTAGTTGCATGCAGATGTCTGGATTACTGGATCTATATTGGAGTGTAAAAATCATTTGTGACTACACAGAATCAGGCTGTGCATTAGAATTATTTGAAATGGATATTTGTTTCTAATTTCCTCATCGGATTCAACAATACTGCATACAATATTGTGTAGCAATCCTGTAAATGATATCTGATTAAATTCCATAACGAATGTTATGAAACTGAATAGAGAAAAATGATTTTTGTATAACTCAGTGTTCATATAAAAGTATTTGTTTCGAAACTATTTTTCTTTTGTGTAATTCAATTCATATTTGAAAGTAGTTGATTTGAAAGCGTTTTTCTGTCAGTTTATGTTTGAAAGACACTTCTTTGCATGATCTATACATATTTGTATCTTTCTTTCTTGAAATGATGTTTCTTTTTTACTGTTGATTTTTATTTTTTTCATTGGAAGAAAATGTATTGCAGTTTCGTTTTCAGTTTGAATATATCATATTCAGCATATTTTGATCAGTTTTTATAGAATATCATATGATATCAATGAAGTCAGTACTCACACATAAACTCATCTTCTATTGTACTTCTGCAGATTTCAACGCCTACTGTCTAATTTATATGAAATTAACGACTAATACCGTATCAGTCGTAAAATGGTTGTCGGCTCCACACAAAAAGAATTGATGAAAAGTCGGTACAGCGAAACCATATCGCTTTTATGCTATTCTGTTTTACCGAAAAGTTCGGCTCCTGCTGAGTTTGCAAGGCAAATGGGACGGCTAAGGCATTCATTAATTAGTGGTTCTCATGCAGACACAGCAATAATGAGCTAGTGAGCGATGTTCAAATTCAGGTCATTTCGATGCTGAATGAGTTGGTAAATTAGGGATTGAACAGTTTTTTGCCCATTATCTCAATGTAAGTGAACAGTGAACTCTGTGTTACATGTGTTATTGGTACCTTTGATTTGAAATTTGTCTTCAGCACCAAGATACAACAACAACGTATCTGAAAGTTACTTCTTTGAGTAATCTACTCATCTTTGTGAAGAGTTTATTTTTGAAATCAATTGCTTTCTTTCTTTCTTTGGAAGATTCCCACATTTTTTTGTATGAAGATGGAAAACTACACAGCCACAACCTTTGTTTCTCAAAAATTGATCTCTCCTACAAATATGTATACTTAAACTATTCATCTCATCGAGGTCTGTCTAATGTTCCAGAGTTTTCAGTACAGAAAAAACTAGAAATACATCAAAAGATACTAGCTGGGAAACCCACAATTTTTTTTTCAAACACTGAGTTCTTTCGTGAATCCAAAGTTTATTGGGAAAAAAGTCAAAGTTCATTGTATGTGATGGAATTGACCTATACTTAATAAAAATCCATGGAGTATTGGCTTTTTTGAGAAATTTTCACTGAACAGTTCATAATACCTCAACTCGTGCTTAAAAATACAGCCGTGTTCACATAGCGCTGAGCAGTTTGAAAACATTTTATAATAGCTTCCTTATGCAGTGCATTTCTTCACTGCTTCCCCCCTCTTTCATTTTTTGAACGGGTCAACTCAAAAAATTGAAATTTAAGGTAATGAAATTATTGTACGAATACTTTATTTAGAAGTGAAATTGACAGATGAAACTTCCATGATGGCGACTGGGCGCTATCTGGGAAAAATTTTAATTGAAAGGGGAGTCTTGTGACACATTTGTTTCAAGCTCCTGACAAATGCTTTATAACCCTAGAATATAATGTCAGTATCTTCAACTACTACAAAATGGCGAAACTTTCCATAATTGCCTGAATACATTGACATTTAACAACATGATATGAGGTAATAAGCTTGAGGTCAGTTTCGAAGATGCTCAAAATGGTCGCCTTAAACTTCTTGACATATGAACAACCTATCCGATATTTCACGCCAAACACAGTAACGTCTATATCTCTACATATATTCATTATTCTCTGCCGTATATCCTATATTGAAGCAGGTTCAGTTCAGTACACCTTTTGCTTCAAATAGCCCCCAAAGGTGTCAAATCTAGCGAGCGGGCTGGCCATTCTGTAAGACCTCGACGGCCAATCCAATGACCGGGAAAAGTAGTATCCAAATAGTTTCTTACTTGTCTGGTGTAATGTGGTGGTGCTCCATCTTGTTGGAATACAATGTCCATATCGAATTCATTAGGATTCGCTTCGACGATTCCAGTGATGAGAGGGTCAACAGTATCTTCCAGCTTATTCAAATACAGTTTCCCTGTTAAATTTTGATCAATAAATAGAGGTCCTAGAATATTGTTTCCCAATTATCCTCCCCAAACGTTAATATTTTCTGGATATTGGGTATGTGTTTCCCGGAAAACGTGAGGGTTGATGTCACTCCAATAACGCTAATTTTGTCTGTGAACATTGCCGTTTGAAAAATTGTACATTCGTCACTAAAACAAATATTGTAGAGATAGGTAGGATGCTTGCAATTGTTTCCATCATGAATTCACAGAATTCTGTTCGTCTATCAGGGTCATCTTCAGTTAATTGGTGTACCATTTCAATTTTGTATGGATGATACCTATTCCTCTTCAAAAGATTCCACACAGTAGAAATCAACACCTCACAAACATTCACGACGGAATAAGTAGACTGTTCAGGATTTACTACCATCTCACTAATTATCTGCACTTGCTGTTCTTTCGGAATGGACGGATGACCTGGGGACTTTTTGTACCGGTAGTTGTGAATTTGGATACAAATTCCCTCAAATATTTTCTATAGATAGGACGATTCAATTCGAAAATCCATTTGGTCTCGTGAAAGTTACGCGTAGCACCGTAAATAAAAATCGCTTTAATTTTTTCTTCCAATGGACGAGAATTGACCATTTTAGAGATTGTTGACGTGGTACCTT
>WOGR01007989.1:0-12084 GCA_015342045.1 Leptinotarsa lineolata | reverse complement strand
CTTCTTGGGGCGGCCCTTTTAACGGTATCAATGTTTTTCTAGAAATCTCTATGATCCTTATAGACCCACTGCCCAATCTGGTTCCGTACCAAAGACTTTGGTACCTCCACGTCTGGAGGATATGATAATCTGTTTCTGGCAAACTCATCAGTGTTTTCGTTGCCTGCGTTGCCTGAATGTTCTGACACCTTCAACCTTGAAGACTGAAGTGTACTGACCAGGCGGTTAACTTGAATGAAGATTTCTCCCTGCGCAGTAAGCATATTCTAGCTGCCGTCCTATGTTCGATTTTTGATCTGTCTGAATACCATGAGTTCCTGCTGAGCACGTCCTCAGAATGTTTGTGCATTGTCTACTCTTCTTAGTTAGAAACTTCAACCGCATGTTTGATGTTCGTTCGTTCCTCCACGTATTCCAAAATTTCTGTTTTGCCTGATCCCATGTACGCTCATTTAGTACATATAGAAGCTGTGTGCTCAGTTAGGATATAATTAATGTCCTCAGATTATTATCACGTATAATAAAATCATTGGAAGATTATTGAAAAAGCCATAAACCACCATATCCTTAAATATTTGAGCGATCATCAATATGGCTTTCGGAAACAAAGATCAACAGGCGACCTTCTATCGAATGTCACCTATATTTGGAACAACGCAATTGAGAAACATGAGATACTCAAGAGATGTTGCGCTTGATATTTGTAAGGCCTTTGAACGTGTGTGGCATGAAGCTGGGCAAACTTCGATGCTATGACTTGTCGGATCATTTTTGTCTATGGCTTTCCAGCTTCCTAAAAGAACGTTTCCTGCTAGTGGCCGTCGATAGATATCTCTCGAATACTTTTACCATCAACGCTATTGTTTCCCAGAGATCCATATTGTCTCCAACCCTCTTTTTATTGTATATCAACGATTTATTGGAAAAAAACAAGAATCCAATATATTGTTTTACTGATGACAGCACACCTGTCTGGTCATTCCATTTGGATTCCAGGACAGCGGTGCAGGAAGTTACATATCTTAATGGTAATCTATATATGATTTCAAATTTGAGTGATAGTAATAAGGTTCAATTCAATGCCACGAAAACCCAGGCATCGGTTTTCTCAAAAAGATAAATGTCCTAGAACCGGATATAATAATGTTACTGTTTGAGAACTCATTCATTTGGAGATCTGCGTTTATGTGGAATAAACTTTCTGAAACGTTTTTTCAAATGAATTTAGTCTCCAGCAATTGAAATCCAACACACACAGTCACAGCTCATAGAGCGCCTTAAAGATTTTCCTGTAGTGCTTGTGTTTTGTCCTTAAAATATATCGCCTCGCCAAGTAGATGGCTTCCGTATTAAAAATGCACAACCTGCTGAATTCATTGGAAACGTCAAATGGAAAATTGGAGGCTGAAATGATTAATGACGCTTTGCTAGTAGTCGATCGGGGATTTCATTCAGTAGGCGACTTTAATTCCGCCTGAAATGAATTTCGAACTAGCGAATGCCATGGAATCATCCTGCTTTCAGCTTAACTAGCGAATTCATAATAAACATGATGTGACAACACCGCGCTGAACAAGCGCCACATGTGCTATTATTCCGGACCGGATTAACTGGATATGAATAACAGGAAAACCGTAACCCAGAACAAAATGTAAATTACCCCAGTTTGATTACTTTTATCCAGATTATATTTCCTTTGTATCTTGGAGTTTTCCGAATGGATTTGTATATTTCAATTGTTACGGATTTATCCAGTTTACTACCCAACAAGGCAAGCTTTGGTAGTGGGAGTAAAACTAACCTATGAGTAAATATCTTACATGACAGTTTTGATACGAAGTGCAATAAAAACAAAAGATGGAACAAAATTAATAACAAAACAACACTACTTTTCAAAAAGGAATGTTTTTCCACAATTGGTTTAACTGATATTTGGTAATCAAATGGGGAACCCAGAAATCATATTCTTTTTAAAGACCATAAAGTTTTAATGTATTTGTAGTGTAGTGTATTTCTCAAGGTTTGTTTTCAAAGATATTAACATATGATATTCTTTTGAACGAAAAAAGTGTCACAATGAAAAAGGAATTATAGTATAAAACATATCAATAGATATTGAAGAGGACACGAATCTTTTAGGAGATCCTCTTCAGGCGGTATATAGCGGTCAGTTTTGATCGAAAGATTGGTTTTGTGCAAAGCCTAAAGACTACTCTGTGCCAAAAATATTGGATTACTTGAAAATTAGTTGTTCTATAAAACTGTCTCAAGTTCTCAATAAACTATAAATGAAAATCTAGACTTGAGATGCAATTTCTCTCAAAAGCTTCTGTACAAGTTCCATCAGAAAGAGTACGACATAAGAAAAACAATGTTGGTTTATTTTTTGTACAAGTCTTTTAAAAATCTCACGGAGTGTCACTAAATCTCGAATTAATAATAGTCGATAAACACTAGTATATAACAAACTGTTGAATATTACAGTTTCGGTTAAAAACTTTCGTTTTTATAAGTCGACAAAGAAAATAACAATATCTGAAGCCAAAAAAAAATCAACAGTATATAAGTCGACAAAGAAAATAACAATATTTGAAGCAAAAAAAAATCAACAGTATTGGTGGTGATCATTAAAAAATATGCGTTCATTTTCAATTTTGCCATTCATGTTTAGTAGAATGTATTGAAATTTTTCAATTCTTTTTGCTGTATAAGTTTACTCTGAATTAGTTCAAGTTAACAAACTTTCTTCTGTTTTTCAGTAATAATTCGAAAATTGAAATGATTCATTCATTTTTAACTGAAGTATGAAAAAATAATAAAGTGTTTCTATTGCTGTCGAGCAGTTTATATTTATTATTCACTTGCTGAGCAGTGTATGATATGTCAAACGCTGACAAATCCACTCGTGGCAGGTAATTTATGGATGCGCCGTAGTCCCAAAAAATAAAACTGTGAGACATAAACATCAAAAATTCCGACAAAACTGACACTACTGTGGCTGTACGATCTACATTTTATTTATGGATTTAGCTACATCGCTCCATGAAATTCGTCAGACTATATTTATTCCATTATCCTTCAACATTAAAAAATTCAATGACGCTCGAATCTTTTGAAGTGACGTTTTTTTACAATTTTGTGACTCACCCATTGCCTTATGATACGCTCAAATCGTCAGATTATTGAAATATCCACTGTTCTGAATGTACCTAACTCACCTTGTCTTAATCTGACGCGCTCGAGTTTTTCTGAGGATCGATTTTTTTTAGTAATCTGACAGGCTGTCTCAACGCACGCCTCTTTATGAAGAATACATATATGGTAGGGGTACATCACAGGGTACAAGGTTTCTCCTCATATGATTTTCTGACGCGCTCGAGTAGGTAACACACAAAATCCCCGCTTGGGCTCCTCTACCACTATGAACACAAAAAATTTTAAGCAGGCAACTAGTCAAAATCATTGTCTTAAATAATTTTGTATGAGAGGAGTTTTATTCTGCCAATAATTTTAATGTTGGGTACCAGGTGGTGTGGAACTCTAGGCTACGATATACATTCAGAAACTTTTACATCTAATTTTGACGGAAATGATGAATATCCAACATGACAAATTAGCTAGTTCATAAAACTCTCTTATACTTTTCCTACTTCAATAACCCATTGAGCTGGGTATTATAGAATTACTTTACTTTACGCTATTCCGCAGACACTTCGTTCGACAGCGGAACTTTTCCTGTTCAAGCTGCAGGTGTCCGTCTCACGGAAAACAGCGTACCGCTAATGCTTGAGAGCCGACAAACTCGGCTGAAAATAAAAATACGGTTGCTCATAATAGAGCTATCGTATTTAAAATGTAGAACTGCGAGCGGAGTTTCATTTTGAAATTAATAATAAAGTATTTGTAATCCTCTCGTCGGTTGAAAGGCAGATGGGACCTCAATTAGGTCGCATTTTAAAAGAACGGCAGCCTAAAGCTTCTAGCGTATGATGAATTTCACGAATGAAGCTTTTGCTGGAAGTGACGCTGCTCTCACTGAAAATGAATATCGATTGAATTTAAAATGTTCTATAAACTTTCATTACCTCATTAGTTGTTAAATCATGAATGAAATATTACGAATTATGGAAAAGAAATATTTTCGAAAGAAATTTGTTTTTTTATCGTTTGGCTATCTACTATTGATTCTATGCATAATGAGTGGCCCACTTTTTATGGGCTTTTATTAGTATCTTGTGAACTGAAAGACTTAAAAGGCCGATGAGAAATTAGATGTTTCGTATGTCGTTGGCCAAGCTTAAGAGCAATGCTGATAATTTGGTTTTCTAAAAGACAAAATATCAACGGAATATTTTTTATAGTTACTTGGGAGTTGTCTGATTTGTCCATTTCTTCAAACTGCAGCCTCTTGAGTTTATTGCGTTTATCCTCCCATCTTTTCATGACACCCATTCTATCAGTCTTGTTCCCTGTATTAGTTTGTACAGTTCCGTATTGGATGTTCGTCATATTCTTCTGGACATAATTTTGTACGTCCATATATTGCATGCCTCCTGTGATTCAGTGCCTCACATTCGCATTAAATGTGTAGAGCTGTCTATATCCCTCCTTCGTTGCTTAACCTGCAGCTAAGATCTCCGTTGTAGAGCCCCATTTTATTCAGTTGTCCTTCAAATGGGCAGTGTCCGGTAAGTAGCCCTGTAAATATTCTGAGCCGATCCTTACTGTGTTCAAGTAGTTCTTCGGTTTTTCTCTCAGACGGTTCCCTAATAAAGGTTTCATCGTGTTTGTTGTCAGGTACTTTTGCCCAGTAGTCTGTATGCATCTTGTTGGTCCATATCCTGATCTGATTTCGTACCAATGATTTTGGTACCTTCAGAGCTGGTTCAGGACCCATATATGGAGTTGATGATCCGTGTTTTGCACATTCATCAGCTTTATCATTGCCTGTGATTCCTGAATGCCCTAGCACCCAGTACAAAGTTACTTTGTTCCTGTTTGCATGTTCATTCAGTTCTTCGCGGCATTCCCAAACCAGTCTCGATGTCACCTTCGGGTTAGTCAGAGCCCCAAGTGCGCTCTTACTGTCTGTTAAGACATTGATCCGCTCATTTCGTTGAGGTCTCAAGTTGATAAGCCTTGCACATTTCAAGATAGCATACACTTCCGCCTGAAAGACGGATGTGTATAGACCTAGCGGATAGCTATGGTATAAATTTCTACCCGCTCGGTATATTCCAGCTCCCGTTCCATGTTTGGTTTTCGACCCATCTGTATACCAGGTGTTTTTCTAAAACAAGTTCTCGAGATCACTAATGGTCGTCCACCCTTCATTATCTCCAATGCAGCTGTTGGAGTTGTTCTCATTGCTCCCGTTTTTCCCATACAAACAAGTCTTTGCACCCTGCCTAGTTGATAGCCGTCGCCTGCTTCATCTTTGGCCACCAGACCAGAGATGCTTATGTCATCACCGTTTTAACAACCATTGTGTATAGCCAATACACCATGTCTGGTTTTAGCCCCCATGTTTTTCCATAGGTTCTAGCATCAGTGCTAGCCAGACGCTTTCCTCTTCATCCTATCCAAGTGTTGGTTCCAGGTCAATTTGGAATCTAGAATCACTCCCAAATATTTGACTTCCCCCGACACTTGTTACTAACGATTATTCCTATGCCTAGTATTCTCTTTCAACATTATTCCTCGTTGAATAAATATCAAAAATAAGATAAATCAGCAAAAGATAGGATTTGGATATAAGTAGCGAATTAGGGGGACTACCAAAAAATCTCAACATCAGTTTTTTCAGATACAAAGGGGAAGAAAAAAAACCACCGAAACAACTTCTTCGAAATATAAACACTAAAATACACAGATGTCAATTTTTCATTCAGTTGTTCAAACTTGATAAGAAACACAACAATGTTACACCACTTGTTGCCGAAACCACCTCACCCACTTTTTTTTTTCAAATAGAATCGGAGTTATGTGATACTGTGTTTGATAGATATTTCATTATATTAGGTTGTTTCAAAACTAATATTTCAGTGAATATTTATTCAATTTAATCGTAATGAGCGCCATTTGAGAGTGCACTCTTGCCAACGTAACAAAAGTCGATTAATTCCATCAGCATAAAAAAGTGTGTGCTCTGGATTCGATGAAGTCGACGAAGGCCGTTTTTGCATGGTCCTGATTGGCAAATGTTTTACCGGTGAGAAATTTATCGAAGTGCTTGAAAAGATGGTAGTCGGTTGTCGAGAGGTCTGGGGAGTATGGTGGGTGACGCAGAACTTCGACGTTTAATTCGTTTAACATTCGGACGGTGATTTGTGAAACAGGCGGACGGACGTTGTCGTGGAGCAGGATCGGAATTCTTCTGTTGAACAGTGCCGGCTGCTGCTATTTCAACAGTGCAAAATTTTGCAAGTCCGATCGGTTGTTCCTGGGTAATCATCAGTTTTAAATTCGTTTCAAGAATCTGCTCAAAAACGATAAATATCACAATTTTATGAAAAATATATTCAGAATTCTCTCCAGATTATCTCAGTAAATGTTCAAAACGTTCATCATTTACTGCTTGGCAATAATAAAGTTTGTTTACAGATTCATTTTTTACATTATGAAATGTTTCTGGGCTAATTTCGCACCCCTTATTCTATCATTTATGAGCTCTGGAATATAATACTCATAAAAAATCTAAGACCGTCATATCGGGTGATCTAGAGGGTCATTCTAAAGGACCAATTTCACCAATTCATAGGTTTGGAGAATTGTAGCCCAATCAATTTCAAACCAACTAGTCCTAATCACGAAGTACCTCATCTTGATGAAACGCAATATCAGTTGAAAACTTAGTTGGGTTCGTCAATTATTCAAACCGTTACATACACAGATTTGGCCCCTCAGAATGGCCCACTAATCCTGATAAACGGCTTTAGTCTCTAGATGTTTATGAGGAGATATCTGATATCTAAAGTGTATCACATACACAACC
Organism: Leptinotarsa lineolata; assembly: GCA_015342045.1. Lineage (NCBI taxonomy): Eukaryota > Metazoa > Arthropoda > Insecta > Coleoptera > Chrysomelidae > Leptinotarsa > Leptinotarsa lineolata. The sequence continues at coordinate 5,090 of WOGR01007989.1, read as the reverse complement.
GCAGTTCATTTCAGAACTCTTGGATGACTGCAACGAAATTATCGTCCGTTTGTGCATCCTTAAAAATAAGGATTTGAAATACCCAATAAAGGAGGTATCACAAGATCCTCCTTTCATCACATACATTCGGCAACGAGTGTATGTGATGGAATGAACCAAGACTTGATGAAAACCCATAACGTATTCAAGTAACCGTGTAGCGATTTTGTAAACTGTTACAGTGAAGTGTTACTTGACATCTACCATAAAATAGCTAAACACGTTTCGATCTTGAATTAAATGATATTTCTAAATTGAAATCGAGAAGAATCAATAAAGTAGTAAAATATACATTGCGGGCCAGTGAAACCGAATCAAGGCCATTTATATAGAGGAGACCCGCTCAAAATCGTATACCGGGGTAAAACCGTATGGTGCCCTCATATTTGTTGGTTGTTTGAATTTCGCGCTCAAACTTCTGTCAATGTGATCTTCCAATGGGAGCTATTTGTCGACAAAAACTTTCTGGTTTCACCATGTTCGTTGCAAAATTAAACAGTTTTATTATTTTTCGGGTGCTGTGATCTAATTTTCGTCAAAATAACCACTGCAAGTGTTTACCTGTTAATAGATTTCAATGTAAGTACGCAATTTACGATATCATTGTATGTGTTTCTTCTATTATATTCAGTATTTGTTTTGACCGAATTTATTTGTGTTAGTTGTGGTGAGCAAATGTTCGTTTGAGGTTACTTTGGGGCAGAACCGTACGGGATAAAATCAGTTAGTATACGGTTATACCCCGATATGCTAACATTTTTTTTTCTTTTGTGTACAGATCCAAAATTCCACGCAATTATTCAAGAGCGACTAGGACTGGGATGTCGAACAGATGAAAAAGGCAGTAATGAGCGTGACCGAAGGAACTTTTGGATACCTCAAAGCATCCCAAGTCTAGTAGAAAATAATTACATCATCTCCATATAAAGATGAGCTTCTAAGTAACTCGCAGTCGAAAATTAAAATACCAAAGCTGAATCTGTCAGAAACCAAGGAAAAAATAAAGATAAGGTGTAAAACTGGACATAGTAAAGATCTTGGGTTGGGTACAGTCTACTTCCTGTAAAGGTTGGGTCCATGAAGGTTGTACAGGTTATGATTCCAATGATCTTGACATTTTTTTTGCTCTAATTGTATGGTGTGAAGGTTGGAGCAAAATCGTATATAGTGTACGGTTTCGGACCGCGCCCGGAATAAAACCGTAATTAGGAGTGTTTTTGTTTTGATATGTTCATTTTATAGATAATTTACATATTTCGATATTTATTCTTACAATTATTATGTACCTGATGAGACTGGTCAATGAATATGTTGATTTGAAAATTATATTATGTATTATTACTGAGATGTTTAGAATGCCGCTTAGCTATACGAATTTGGATATGTCTCCCATAGTTGGACCCATCGATTTCCATTGTGGAGGGGGGAAATATTTCAAGCATATTTTATTTATCACTTCCACCACCTGGAGAGAATGCGATACAACCCTTAGATCTTGAATGGGATTAGAGGTCAAGTCCTAGGTTTCAAGATCATCAATTTTTTTTCAACATTATGTACTTTTCCAATTTGCTACAGAGGATTACAATAAATATACCGGGTGATTCTCTAAGGTGGCTCATTATCGGAAATCATCAACTTATGGTTGATGATAGACACTGCCTTGCACTGACGAGTGGCCAAACAGCCCGAAACCGGGCTGCAGGTTGGCTCCAATAATTGAAAATCGATTCCGTTTAGTTGTATCGCTAACAGCATATGCAGGAATAACTTCAGTGAAGTATTCTGCATTGACACCTGTCGGATATAATCTAACGCCCTTCGTGGTATTAGCCAAGGGAGTAGTTGTTTTCTGATACGTGTCAGTCCATTAACCTACAGGGTAAGTAAGTTGAGACTGGCCTGAACAAATTGTTCTTATAGGAAATTTGAAAAATTGAACAGTTGAATATGAACGGACTCATATTGTAAGCATTTATGAATTTCTAGTAGTTTCAGGTGTGAAAGTTGAGCCAGAATTTGTGTTTTCTGGATATGGAAAAATATTAAATTCAAACATATTTTTAGCCAGGCGTGGTCGATGAAAACTTAAGTGAATTCGATACTGCAAAATTGTTTTATGTGTTATAATTCACACAATACAATTTTGAACATGTTTTCACAACAAGATTACACTGAATAAGCACTTTTTTCTCAGAAACATACGAGATTATCGTTGTTTTCCATTGATAATTCTAGATAGCGTTTATTACTGAAATACTGGATTAGATTGCGCGAAGGTAATGTTAATGACAAAAATCACGTGTAGCAATATCCGGTATTGGTAGATCAAAATGAACCATTATTGTGACATTGATAGAGAGCTTTTTGTAAAATAAACCGTGATAACGAAATTGATTGTATTAAATTTTATTCAAAGTAAATGTTTTCGGGAATATAACATCTGATTCTATAATGACTGAATACGAGTAAATAAAACAAACGTGGAACTTTTTTTACAGATTTGCCCGATAATTGACAAAAACTAACAATTAAAATTATTCAACTAGTTTAGTGATCCAATAATTTTTCTGAAGAAAGGTTGGTTGGGTAACAGGATCGATTTTTTCCTAAAAAAAAAAACAATTACTTTTGCCGACTTTTCGAATTTAATTAAATTACCCTTCGGGACTCGAAAAGTAGTTAATTTTTTTAAAATGTATCTAATATGTCTGATGGTTTTTAAAAGAGTATTATAGTTGATAGGAAAAAATTACTTTCCGAGCCCTGAAGAAGAATTTCATTAAATTCAAAACGTCGGCAAGAGAGCAACTGTGTTTTTTTTCAAGAAAAACTTTATCCTATTACCCAACCAACCTTTCTCCAGCATAAAAATCATCTGTGAAGTTTTAAAATATTTGGCTGCTTCAAAAGTTTTGTCCGTTTGAATGTCATGTCTTTTTGTAGCTCCATATCTCAATAAAAATTTATTCTACTATGTCGTGGTATATACTGATCGATAGAGTATTTTGTACTCTATACATTGGTGCTGTTCATTTTTTTCTCCATTTTTTTCAGTGATATTGTTATGCGATTTTTGGCCGATTTTTCTCTACGAATTCTAATTGGACCGAAGCGCTGCCGAAACAGCCTGAAAAATCAACCAGGCATTTGGCAATGATAGTGTTGATAAACGCACTGTTCGACGTTGGATTACGAAATTTCGTTCCGGATATTTTAGCCTCGAAGATGAGCCCCGAAGTGGTCGACCAGCTGTAATCCAGGACGAGGATTTAAGGGCCCTGGTGGAGACTGACTCATCACAAACAGTGCGCAGGATGGCGGAAGAACTAGGCGTCATCCCCTTAGATTTGAGTTGTCAAAATTCTAAATTTCCAAACGGTGTACGGGAAAGAACAAGAAATAGAAATTTTTATCAAGAGTAAACTACCCTTATTTTCGACATTAGTAAAAAAGTTCATTTTGAAAAGTTGTTTAGATTTGAAAAAAAATTCAGATTTAAAATCACAGCCGCCTACGGTTCTAGCCTCCCTCTCGAGGGGTCTTCACCTTGTCGTGGTGGGAGGGCTTGCGTACTGCGATGAAGTTACGGGCTATATCGACGGCAGCTTAGCTGCTGATAGGGACCCTTGGATTAGGACTCAGGCCTAATCCAAGGTGTTATGCGATCCGTGCCGAAGGATGAATGGTACCTGAGCCTCATCAGGTATCACTAACGGAGCCTCTGGGATACCAGGTGACCTCTCAGAGTATTCAGCCTTGCATCTATGCAGGGCGCACTATGGATGTGGATACTCCTCCCTTTCAGAGGAGGACTCTTTGAGCGACTTCTCGCAAAATAAGACTATCTTGGAGGTGCAAGCTGACCAAGAAAGTCAGAGTTAAACTGCGAAGTGGCGAAAGTCGAACTGCAGAATAAAAAACTACCAGGAGCGCAAAGGCGCAAACTGATAAACTCCATATATGGGTTCAGAACCAGCTCTGGGCGTACCAAAATCATTGGTACGACACTAGATTAGGACATGGACCAGTAAGAAGCATACAGAATTCTGGACTAAATTACCTGGCAACAATCACGGTGAAACCTTCATTAGGGAACCTCCCGAGAAAAGAACCGAAGAGCTACTTCAACACAGTAGGGATCGGCTCAGAATAATTACAGGGCTACTACCCGGACACTGTCCGTTTAGAGGACACCTGAACAAAATGGGGCTGTACAACGGAGACCTTAGCTGCAACGAAAGGATAGAGACAGTCCAGAAGAATATGACGACCATCCAACACTGAACCTGTACAAACTAGAACAGGGAACGAGACTGATGGAATAAGAATAAGCCCAAGAGGCTGCAGTGTTTTCTGGAGACTTGGAAGAAATGGACAAGTTAGAACAGCTCCCAAGTAACTATAAAAAAAAAGTTCTAGCCTCATAAAGAGTACTAGTACTCATATGAGTACTAGTGCTTATATTACTATAATAATATTTCAATGTGAAATTTAGTCCAATTTGTTATTTGAATTAGTATATCGATGTTTGTTGAAAATGGTTTAAACTTTTTTACTAGTTTTTTGTTGCAAAGTTGATATTTCACTCTATATGTATGTCCATAATAACTATCAGTATGATTTGATGACAAGAAATAATTTCAATTTGTCATTAAATCATACTAATAGTTATGATGGACATACATACAGAGTGAAATACATATCAGTATGATTCAATGACAAGAAATGATTTCAATTCTTCATTAAATCATACTAATAGTTATCATGGATATACATACAGAATGAGATATCAATTTTGCACCAAAAAACTTGTAAAAATTTAAACTATTTTCAACAAACATCGATATACTAGTTCGAATAATAAATTGGACTAAATTTCGCATTGAAATATTATTATACTAAAATGAGGCAGGCGCCTAAGAGGTTTATGAGATACTAGTACTCTTTATGAGGCTGAAACCATAAAAAATTATTGGTTTTTTTGTTTTGTTACGTAAGTGGGTGTGATTTCCAATCTGAATATTGTTTTCAAATTTTAACAACTTTTC
>WOGR01007988.1:1566-12084 GCA_015342045.1 Leptinotarsa lineolata | reverse complement strand
AAATCTTTTTGTGAGCAGAACGCATTTCTCTAATAGATCGAAGATATCTCCAACGCCATGAGACTATATCTTCTCTTTCTATTGAAACAGATCTACGGGATCGTTTAGCATATATAAATTTTAAATCTTCTTCTATTATTTCCGTTAACTTCTCTTTGCTTCTTTTTGGAATGAGATCATTATCCATTACCTTTGTCCTAATGGATTCGAGGGTTGGCGCTTTATTCTCAAAAAAGAAAGAATGAATGGTATGGCGTACAAAATTTTTCTGGTACTTCTCCAATTCAATTTTTTTCTACCAAGACAATGTACTTTTGGAGCTTGCACAATCCCAGTCACCTTTTTTCACATACAATTCGTTCTATTGTCCCGTTAAAAATGAACACTGGGCTACAGCTTCCAATGTACGGAGTGTAATTTTTCAATTTTCGTACACTCTACAGACAATCTGTTTTTATTTTCACGACATAAACTTCCGCTTCCTTTATACGTTACTTGGACCTGCTACGGCATCCATCTTGATACTATAAAAATAATAAAATTCAATCACATTATTCAGATATTTGTCAGTTGTTTACTTACCTCAAAAACTATTTTAAAGCTGATGTATTTTGAAAAACTAGAATCGGCTAACTCTATATTATATTTTAAAGTTGATAAATATAACAGTCTATTCAGTAAATATAATAAAATATATTCAATAGATACAAAACGAAGTCACCTTCACAAGAAACAGAACACACGCCTATGCAGTTGAGGATGCTCGAACTGAAGAAACCGAATGACAGTTTATGGCATTTTTTGGACTCAAATATGATAGACCTGCGAAGTGTTGATCAGTTTACCAATGTTTCAAAGTATTTAATGAACTGGTTCACCTTTAGCTCGTAAATCCTATCGATATGCAGAAGCTATCTTGTTACGGGGGGCAAATTTTATGGAATCATCTTACTTTTCGATTATTTACAATGGCATGCATAGACAATAAAAATGACCCCGGTAAGAATTTAGGTCTAACATTTAACATTGTTGCCGTTAGCTCTCAGTTCAATTTGTATATGAATCACTTTCATTTGAAAATTGTTATACTATAGTTTGCGTATTATAAGAAACATGGAAACTATCCGGTTAGAAATTATGAAAACACTTGCCTTCTAAATGAATTTAATTTTGTAACATTGAGAAAAAGACGAGAAATTGCAAAGTCCATTTTCATCTATAAACTGGTCAATGGTACCATGGGCTCACCAACTCTTCTGTCCCAAATTAATTTCAATGTACCTCGATATACGTTTACATTCCGCATTAATGTACCCAATTCTTAGCACCATTTCTACAGTCCAGTAGCCTCTATGTGCCGAAGTGTCAATAAATACTCTATAGATTTATTTTTTCTATCCTGAATCAATTTAGTAATAGTTTGATTAGATCAGTTTCTAGCTGAATATCAAAATGTTCACTTATAGGAATAGTAACCTGCTCTATTATTGTATACTCCTTTTATTGGGCCTTAGCCTGTTGGATGTAATAATGAATAAATAAATAAATGAATATGAATTCGCATCAGGCAGGTCTATGCTATAGGATTCCCCAAATAATCACCCAATTTATTAACATTGATGTTTTCAATTGTGCATTTTCCATGAAAATAATTAACGAGAAAGATGAGGGGGAGTAAAATTTCGGCCGTAGATTTATATATTTTTCACTAATTTGGTAGTATTTGCCGGCAATTGTAAATGTTTGTTGTATTTTTGTTTGAGTTTCTACCACATCAATAATTATCACACATTCATAAATGTTTTATCAAAAAACACCTTCTGAAACTTATAGGGAAAAAACTGAATTCGACAATAAATACGAATCATGTCACTACTACTTCTTCGTAGTTCCTCATCATTCTCCAAAAACATCAATGGAACTCAAAGTCCTAATTAAATTGTAAACGAAAACATTCTCATCATCCTGAAACATAAAGAACTTAAATAACCCACATTGAGCAAAGAGCAAAACTGACTTCGTTAATCATCATATTGCAAAAACCATATCGGAATAATTCAGTTCGTTGCCAACGAGAAATTCTTGTCGAAAGTTTATAATTTCTCACATCATTAGGGAAATTTTCACAGCAGCGAAAATTCAGTATTATTTACATAATTTCAGTATTACATTCGTCCATTAGTGAAATGTGTAACGAAACAAATAGAAAAACATTGAAACAGTGGTTATAAATGTAACAAACTCGCTCTATTGGAATCGGTTTTGATGTTAATGGCTTTCAGGATGGCATTTAGCGACAAAAATTGTTGTGTATATTTGTATTATGAATTGTTCAATTCTCATGAAAATTCGTAACAGCTCCAGCTGCAAGTTTTTTATTTAAATAAACACATTTACTGAAACTCACGGTCGTATGTAATGGGAATCCATTCAAATAAACTAGTGAGATTCTTAATTTGATTTTCTCTGGACTACCGTTTTGGAGGGATTAACTAATACAGAAAGTTACATATACCTTTGGAGTAGTTTCTTTTCGACTATTTCTTCCGGAAGTTACTGTTTCGATAGAAAATGAAACATGAATGTTCAACATGTCTCCACCCACTTCTCGTTATCTATTTATCCACTTTATCAACCAGGACCTTGTTCAATAAACTTGAGAAGTTGAGAAGTGAGGAGAGATGTTTTGAAGAATAAGGACTGTGGAGTCTATTAACGTAAACGAAAATCGCATTTGGACTTCTGATCTCCATAAAAGTGTAGTGAATTCTTATATACCGGGTGATTCTCTAAGGTGGCTCACCCTTATTACTTTTTTATTATTGGAGATAGAGAAACTAAATTTGAAGGTTGTGTATTACAGTTTGATTTTCATTTTTTGACATATTTGCTTGCTCCGCCGGACCTATGGTTTGACCGGAAATGACCCCAACTTTCGATTTTTCAATAGGACATTCTATATATTTTCACATATTTCGATCGAGAATGACATTCTGAATCCTACAATGTCTCACTTGTCGGTATTTGACAAATAAAATCATTTTTAGTTCAATTTTAATTTTTTGATCTAGAATGTCATGGATCATGTGAATCGCTTCATTCTTGATCAAGTAACATAGGAAAACTACGACTGTGAGGCCTATGACTTCACAGTCGTTTGAAGAATTGTTTCACAGTCGCAAATATGAATTTTTTCAGTTAACTTGATTTTTTCAAATGGGAAGGGGGTGGTTCGTCGGCATTTTGTGAAAGATCATTTTCTCACGAATAATTTGATGCCACACAATTTCACCTTATTTTCTTCATTTTTCTTAATAATTGCAAGAAACGATCATACCTCATCATACATCAAACGGCGTTGGAAGCTCTTGGCTCCCACCAAGCAACATCGCAATTGATAGCAAATTGCCAAAAACGACTCTCCTCAATAGGAAGACTCAACAAATTGTCTCTGGTCTGGAATCCTGACCACACTAGCCTGGAAGGCAACGAGGCTGCTGACTCCCTTGCAAAGGAGGGAGCTGCAAGTAGCTCCATCGGACCAGAACCTGTTATTGGCATTGCTTCAGGCTTTGCCAAGGCGTTCATTTACCTTTCGAAGCTGAAAACCAAGAAGTTGTTGGACTTTAGTAGGGATGAACTACAATGTCTAACAGGCCTTCTTACAGGTCACTGTCGTCTGAATCATCATATACAGAGACTTGGACTGTCAGAAGACAGTGTGTGTCGCCTCTGTTTGGAATATGATGAAACAGCAGAGCACATACTTTGTGCCTGCCTCGCCGTGGACTGAATCAAATTTTCAGAGTTTGGTAGAACCACACTTTTGCCTTCTGATCTGAAAGATCACTCACCATAAAAACTAATCGGCTTCGTCAAGGAGCTGGGTTTATTTGGTCGAGTTTGAATAGGTGTGAGCAACAATAAACTCTTGTGGGTTGCGGTGGAGGGTCGAATAGACCCAATCACTTCTGACCTAACATAACCTAACTAAGTCCTATTATTCTAGTTATCCTTAACAAACAATTGAAGCTGTTGTTAGGACTACCTAAACAAATAAGCTAATGAATATGCTATCACTTTTGACAATGTATTTGTTGTGTAGTTCATAATTAGATTTGACAGCTCTTACTAGAAACGAGAAAATTGACATGTTGGTAATTTACGAAGAAACAAAAAATAATGCAAATGATGCAGCTCGAATTTATGCTCAGAGGTTCCCCAATCGTCGCCATATCACTCGATATTATTTTCCAAAACTGGAAAAAAAATGCGGAATGAACCAGAAGAAAATGCCAATAACTTCATCGTCAGTAAAAAAAAGAAGTAGATGTGTTGGCCTATATTGAAGTGAATTTTACGGCGTCAATTCGCCAAATTGTTTCTGAGTGTGATATGAGTTATTCGTCCGTTTGAAGGATTCTTCACAAATATAATTATTGACCATTCAAGTACCAACTATACCAACATCTTTACGATAACGATCACAACCGAGGATTGACTTATTGCAACTGGTTTTTGACTAAATACAGAGAAGACGTACGTTTTTTATTTCAAATATCTATTCAGATGAAATCCGATTCACCAACTTGGGTATGTTCAATAGGAATAATAGAAGTTACTGATCTCAAACAAATTCACATCTGATGCAAGAAGAAAATTTTCAAGAGCGATTTGGTTTCAACTGCTGGATGGGTATTATCGAAGGAAAATTTTTGGCTTATAATTTTCGACGGACAACTAACTGCGGAAAGATATCTACAGTTCCTTAGAAATAAAATTAATGATTTCATTGAAGATTTGCCACTGGCTAACCAAGTTGACATCTATTTTCAACAAGATGGAAGGCCACCTCACAATCCTCAAGTCGTAAGAGAACATCTGAATGGCACTTATGGACCTATTCAGTGGCCTGCGAGGTACATTCTTGAGTTGTCATATTTTTACATAAATGTATTATTTCTTTTTGATATTTTAGATCACCAGATCTTACTCTGCTAGATTTTTTTCTCTGGGGAACAATTGAAAATCAGGTTTACAATACAACATCAACTACTCGTGAAGAATTAGACCATAAAGTAAGGGTGGCATTCCAAAACATCACCGAGGAACAGCTAATCAATGTGATGCGCGCAACAATTAACAAAGTTGAACTCTTCCGTGATCAAGGAGAAGGCCATTTTGAAAATTTATAACTTTAATAGACTAATTTGCGACTTTCTTGCAGTTATTCAGAAAAATGGAGAAAATAAAGTGAAACCGTGTGGCATCAAATTATTCGTACGATCTTTCACAAGAAGCCAACGAGCCACCCCCTTTTCATTTGAACAAATCGAGTTAACTAAAAAAATTCATATTTGCGACTGTGAAATAATTCTTCAAACGACTGTGAAGTCATGAGACTCACAGTAGTAGTTTTCCCATGTTACTTGATCAAGAATGAAGCGATCTATACGATCCATGGTATTCTAGATCAAAAAATAAAAATTGGAATAAAAATGATTCAATTTGTCAAATATTGACAAGTGAAGTATTGTTGGATTTATAATGTCATTCTCGATCGAAATAAGTAAAAATATATAGGATGCCCCATTTTAAAATCGAAAGTTGGAGTCATTTCCGGTCAAACCGGAAGTACGGCAAAGCAAGTAAAAATGTTGAAAAATGTATACTTAACTATAATGTACAACTTTCTCGAGATGAATTGGGCGCTCTTGGATCTCATGTCGATTGGTATCGTTCCGAATTCGACAATTTTATTTGTTCATGTACCCATTTATTCTGAAATGGGCCTCATCGCTGAAGATGATTCGTCCATGAAAATTAGGATCAGTTGCCAACTGCTTCAGAGTTCATTCAGCGAACACACGTCGTTGTCTATGGTCGTTTACCTTCAGTTCCTCGGTCAATTCAATTTTGTCACGATGTAGAATTCGCCAAGTTGTAGTCTGTGAAAGACCGAGTTATTGTGAGCGACGCGAAATCGACTGTTTCGTAGTGTCTTGCACACTCTCACAGACAGCAGCGATGACTAATTTTGCATTTCGTCGATGTATGGGTGTTAGTCGATCATTCACTGAACGAGTGAATTCAAATTCATCCACCATATTGCGAATAGTCCTCTTGTTAGGATGATTTTGGCGATCGTAAAATGGGCCGAGCGCGCAGTACGTTGACCGAACAGAACACCCATTTTGATAAAATAATTTAATGATTTGCACGTGTTGTTGAATGCTATATTCGTCCATGTTCATTTGGTGAAACAGACTGAACAAATGATAACTGATTTGACAGATGTAGCTCCAACAAGATGGCCGTTATCAATTGTCAAAGTTCCTTTTAGAAGACCCTATATATCGTGTAGTAGTATTTGATGAAATGAATATTTTGCAAAACGGAACCATGTTATTCGGAACTCTCGATTTCAGAAATCATCAACGAAACAAATTTGAAAATGGCTATATTAAAAATGAGTGAAAACTCAACAATATATTATTTTTCAGTTATTATTAAAAACAAACAAGTTGCTATGAGTTTGGTTCTGATTCGTGAAAAATGAAATGAATTGAATCCATATTTGAAGTCCCATTATGATAAATATCTTGGTAAGTAAAAAGAGTTGAATACTTGGATTCTACTGATACCTTCATCATTTTGATAGTGCTGTACTCTCAAACGGTAACTAAATCGATTATAATAATAATATCTATTGACGTCTATCGAAAATATGCTATTGGTACTTTTTTAGAGAACATGTTTCTTCGACAATGTTGACAATTTCTATTATTAGTAATATGTTCTTATTGCTATTATTGATTTGCTACAGTTTTTGCATCATTTCCTGATGAAAGTTGTACCATTTCGATATTTTTATTCTCATTCCAATTATGTTGAAACGAATGAGGTGAGTTTGGCCCTGATATTGTTAATCTATTATGATTCTAGGTGAGTCTGAGGGTTGCAGACTGTTTGGGACACGGTAGAGGTGGGAAACGTTTCAGCGATTTCCACACCTGTTTATTTGCAGTTTTGCCGAAATTTATTCTAACGGCGACAAGCAAGAGACGGCGAAGGAAATTCGTGGAATGATTGTGATAGCCGAGTTAAATGAATAATTAGGAGTGTTTCAAAATTTTTGGAATTATTAAGTGACGGTTTCAATGATTTATAATTTCATTCATTTTTGAAATCACCTCTCTCGTGCTGAATCACATTATATTTCAGGTAAACTACCTGTATATTACAGTATGTGCTGTCTGGAATAATGAAAAAATTAATTTTTATCGTTTGAAGGTTGATTTTTATTACCTCAATAAAATGTGTAGTTATTTTCAACCTAGCTATTATTCAAATCGATAATTATCTATGCTATTTACTGTTCTGCTGTTTTTTTCGTATCATTGGTAAATGTTGAACTATATTAAGCGATTTTCACAGTTTATGCAACAAAAAAGTCACTGAAGTGTGGTTAGTAAAATTGTGGTTCCTGGGGATTTAAGAGGTATTTTATATATCGGAATTACTCTTCCTGGCCAAAACGATATCTCTTGCTAACGAAAGAAAATCTCAGAGAACTTCGAAAATTTTATATAATGAGGTACGAAATGATGTCATTAGATTTCACCAGCCCTTTAAGTTGTGGCCACCGACTTTCGTGCATCCCAAAATCGACTTTTCGCAAATCAATCTCCCCAGAACCAAAATGAATATATTTATTGATACGACAATGATGGGAAAGAACACGAATCTGTAATTTCTGCTATAATTAGCCACCATTTTCAGACTATAAACGAATTTCAGACCGATATGAGACATTCTTTGACATTCTAAATCTTATACCAACTTCAATGAGGTGAATGAAACCATTTCTGTGTCTAATTTTCACTAGGTATTTTATTCTTACGAACGGTTTTGTGGTCAAACCCATCATCAAGTGAAAACCAACATTCTGAAGTCTGAACTATGAAATTGTAGAGATTACCAGGGTTGTCAAACTTATAAATTCAAAAATGAAAACATACATAAATCGAGTTGTTAGTTTAGGGGTATATATTTCGAGTTTTTATTGAATAATTAATTTACATCGCTTCCAACAAATTCATTTTCTTTCGTTCATTAAATGTGTGTTGAATTTCGAGATCATCTTCACTTATCTTTTATTTTGATTCATGGAGATGTTCATACATAGTAGATTTTTTGTCCAAACAGACGTGTTCACGAAGCCTTACGTCAAAATTTCTACTGGTTTGGCTCGTATGAACTGCAAGGTATTCACCACACTCTAGTCTATACAGTGAGCATCATATGTAACGGATAAATTCATTTTCTACGTTATAAGCCATTTCCAAGAAAAACCCTGGAATACGTCAATTTATGTAATCGAAAAGACACTCTGTGACATGAAAAAAATCCTCTTTTCTTCAATCCTCTCAACGTGACAGCGACCCTCCCCCCCAAATTTTTTTTAAAATGCATTTTGAAGGGTATTCAATGTTCTGTACAGCCATATCTCTATGTTTCACTTCCGTGCGGCAAGTTGTCGGGTAGGTTTATTAATGAACATTTCACTTACATTCTTCTGGGTTCTACTTTTGTCTCCACATCTTAGCATTATTGACACTCTTTAACGTTCAGTCAAATGAGATATTGCTATAACTTTTAGTCTATTGTCTGAAAGTAATACTGAACAAGAAACACAAACAACAACTGCAAAACTGTTCCTCTTCAGCAAGTTCACAGAAAACATACAATTTTCTACTCAACTGTCATGGCTGACAAACAATGGTTGGTAAAAACAAACAAAAAAATTGAAGGTGCATGACATATTGTACAGCGGACGAATTCAATGGAATATCTATGTGATACCTTTCAACACTGAATTGTTTTTTTATTATGGCGCATGAATGAAATAAAAAAAAAATCATATTGCTAAATGAACAAATGAATACCCTTCAAAATGAGGTATCACTTGACCCCCTTTTGTATAAAAAAAATTGAGGGGGTGGCTGTCACTTTGAGGGGGATGGAGGATGGGGGATTTTTTTGATGTCACGGAGTGTCTTTTCGAATACATGAGTCGACATGTTCCAGGGTTTTTCTTGAAAATGGCTAATAATTCAGAAAATGAATTTACCCGTTAGATATGATGCTCACTATATATACCTGAGTTTTTCATTTTATCTCATTTAGGTTTTACATTGAACAGAATCTTGCCTAAATAATTATTTTATTCAATGCAAAACTCGGGTATATATAAACTACATCTATATCTAGTACATACATCTACAATGTATGGACATCTTCAAGAATCAAAACAAAAGATACGCAAAGATAATCTCAAAATTTGTTGATGCCATAGAAATTAATAAATCGATAAAAACCCGAAATATATACCCCTGAACGAGTAACTCGATCTATGTAGGTCTCCACTCCTGAATTTATGAATTTGGCAACCCTGATAATCTCTATAATTTTATAGTGTCCCAGACTACCTGGTGTCCCAGACTACCTGGTGTCCCAGACTACCTGGAGTCCCATATAAATCGTGGGCACACTTCAAAAAGTTAGTAAGTTAGTTTTACTTGATAATGGGCTAAGCCCCGAAACCGGTCGTAAGAATAAATAAACGTTGTGGAAATTAGACAAAAAAGTTTTTTTACTCATTTTATTAGAGTGTGATAATCCCCTTCATCAGGAGAAGAAAATTGGACGATCTAACGCCACTTTCTCTCAATAGTGAGGTCATTCCATTTGGAACGGAGGTGGAATATCTTGGATTGTCCTTGATAAAAACTCACCTTAGACGCTCACTTGGAGAAAGTTTTACACAAATCCAGATTGTCCCTATGGACATGTCGAAGGATTTGTTGTAAAACTTGGGATTTAGGTCCCAAACAAATTCATTGGATATATGTGATGATTGTCAGACCAATGATCACTTATGAAGCAATTGCCTGATGTCCGAAAGCTTTACAGATAACAGCTATCTGTGGTGCCATCAGTTCTACATCGATAGGGGCCATGAAGATTCTTGTCGAACTACCTCCCTTCCATATTTTTCTGGAGAGAAAGGCTAGGTGGACTGCATACAGACTTGAGCACATCGCCAATTGCACAAAGCTATCTAATGCAGAGTACCCGCATTCTGGGAATGACCTCTGATTTTATGCCTCCAACTGTCAACTACAAACTGCCTTATACAGTACTTTTTCCAAGTAGAGAGGACTGGATCCTCCGGGGGAAAGAAATATCAAGAGCAGATAGTTGTTGGTTCACAGATGGATCAAGAACACCTTCAGGTGCAAGTGTTTTCAGTTGCAGACCCAGAACAGAGATATCAACCAGCCTAGGAGGCGGCATTGAAAGCGGCATTGGAAGGAAGCTCTTGTCTCCTACCGAGCAACGTCTAAATTGAAAGCAAACTGCCAAAAACGACTCTCCTCAATAGGAAGACTTAACAAATTGTCTCTGGTCTGGATTCCTGGCCACACTGGCCTGGAAGGCAACGAGGCTGCTGAC
>WOGR01007987.1:0-12085 GCA_015342045.1 Leptinotarsa lineolata | reverse complement strand
GGATTCCGTTGCTTATCAACTGTGAATACTTGATTTTCATCCCATTTCAAAGAGTATTTCATTTGTTTGAATTCATTACAGAAGGTATCCCAGACTTCAGTTTACAAGCGACATCTCCGTTATTCATGAAGCTAGAGGAATGAAACAAATTCACTTGAAGTGAGCATTGAGTGTGCTGATCACATCATTTTCATGAAATCTGCTTTCATTAATCATATTATAGCATACTGAGGATATCGGGATTATCACTTAAGGCACGCAATAACTACCAATTACTAACCTACGTTTGAAATCTTTGAGCATCAAACCATACACTGAATGGACCACTGGATTCATTTCAACATATTCCGAGACATTCATTTTTTCCTTCTTGTTGGGAGATTGCTCGCGTTCAGCCTATTCCTATAAAGGGCGAGAAAAACCTTCCAAAATATTGACCAGTCGCTTCGCTATCAGTGATATCAAAAATCATGGAGAAAGACATCCAGATCCTTAAATATTTGGAAGGGTGCAACATCTTGAGCGATCATCAATATGGATTTCGGAAACAAAGATCACCAGGTGACCTTCTACCGTATGTCACGCATATTTGGAATAACGCAATCAAAAAACATGGAGAGTCAAGAGCTGTTGCGCTGGATATCTCTTAGGCTTTTGACCGTGTATGGCATGAGGGTTTGCTGGCCAACCTTCGATGCTATCGCTTGTCGGATCATTTCTGTATATGGCTCTCCAGCTTTCTGAAAGAACGTTCCCTGCAAGTGGCCGTCGATGGATACCTCTCGAATACTTTTACCATCAACTCTGGTGCTTTCCATGGATCCATATTGTCTCCAACCCCATTTTCATTGTATATCAACGACTTGTTGGAAGAAACGAAAAATCCAATATATAACTTTGCTGACGACAGCAAACTTGTCTGATTATTCCATTCGGATTCCAGGACATCGGCTGCGGATCCACATCTTCAACGGCAGCAGGAAGTTGCATATCTTAATGAGGATCTAGAAGTAATTTCGAATAGGGGTGAAGGTAACCAAGTTCAAGTCAATGCCACAAAAACCTTGGCATTGGTTTTCTCCAAAGAGATTAATGAGTGCTTTCCACTTCGATAGGTTTGTTATGGGGGTTAAAATGGACACCAATACGTCTTTGCACAATCATGTCGCAGGAATTGCAAAGGTTGCTTCTCAAAAGCTTGAAACATTGTTCCAAACCAGAAAACTGTACACACCTCAGCAAGTTTTGATGCTTTATAAAGCTCAGATCAGACCATTTTTAAAGCTCTGCCCCTAAGCATACCCTGAAGCTGCTGGATTCCATTCAGAAAAGAGCCTACCAACTAATTAGAGGTGCGACCATCACTTGCAACCTTGATAGTCTGGAACATCGAAGAAAAGTTGGAGATTTGTCTCTCTTCTATAGATACTTTCACGGGAAATGTTCAAATGACTTGGCACATTTGATTCCACCAAGAGCGGTACATACCAGAAATACGCGACCGGCTGTGACTGCTCATCGTTTTGAGGTTCAACTCAGTACACCTCGAACTTCACTGTTCCATAACTCTTTCATTTGGAGAACTGCGTTTATGTGGAATGAACTTCCTGACAACGTTTTTCCAAATGGATTTAATTCCAGCGATTCAAATCCAATTTGAATTGCTACTTTGGCACAAGCACCGCTCATAGAGCACCTTGAGGATTTTCCTGTAGTACTTGTGTTTTGTCCGTAAAAAAAAAGATATGTTCTCACTTCTGGCTGGTGCTGATAAAAGGTGTAATTTTTGTTCTACTTCAAGAAAAGTAGTATGCGATGGTAGATGACGATGAGGATATATATTAGAGCTGCTATGCGAGAACTCCTCCAAGATTCTCTGTACACAAGCAACATATTAACATATTCGTTAGGAGCCGAAGTCAAAGGCATTGTTTTAATTCATAAACTCTGGCTTCAATGATATGGAGTGACTGAACTGGAGAGGAGTGATTTTTTTGTAATTTCGAAAGTTTTCTGTTGCTGATAAGGTTATTATTTATTCGAGTGAAGAATTTTTGATCAACACATTCTGAAAAAGGTTGAATATGACAATATCAACAGTGACAGGGACTCAAATAATTGTGTGAGAAATTTTCGATGATTGGTTGTGAATTTTTCGAAACTATCTTTTACAAAACTGAAGTAGTGAATACTTTTTCGAAAGATGATTAGCTTAATGTCGATGATGTTCTTTCCCAGAAGGGCATTCTGACGTTTATCAAAGCAGACTTATTTTCATTCCTGCAACTCTTCTCATGACGAAAATATCGCATATCAACTAAATTCTAGTTGTATAAAAAATAATACGTCATAGTATTGTTAGTGACATCAAGAATAAAAGAAAGTGGAAATTTTCTAGGGTACCGTATAAAAAATGGCAATGATTTGGAAAATGATATCAGAAGGATATTCTGATGTCATTCAATAATGTCTCTATTTCATTTTTTCAGTTTCACATATTACGGAATATCGCTTGTTAACTTAATTCAAGGGCACCCTGTAAAAGGTATATCAACGATATGTGAGTGAACGATAGATATTTTTTCCACGCTTTTCTTTCTCCAATGAGGAGAAACCAGCAAACTGAGGATAGCGGATTATGTTCGGAGAGATCACTGGGAGATCATTCACAAGAAGGAATACTGGTTTGAGATCTTATTGAAGTTGCCAATGTGAAAATAAATAACATATGGAAATACTTCTGAAGTGGAACTGAACCATGAACCGAAAAAGACAGAGGGGGGAAGAAGTGAAAGCGTTAAAAAAACTTCCAAATATATAGTTTCAGGTATCAGGAAAAGGCAGAAATCACCCGACATCGATTGTTGATCCTAACAATTTGACATATTTTTTTCATCTGTCATTTTGGCATTCATCCCCCTTTTTATTATTTTGCCCTATTATTTCACTCACAGTGGAATCCATCATTTGTTTCATTTTTTTCAGGTGTGTTTTCTTCACGAATAAGCGTGCATTTATATTTTCTATTTCATTTTCCATAATGCGGTGAATCAAATCTTTTGATGATTTTTATATTTATTTGTATCGAATATCTGAATAAACTTATATTATTATTAATATTATCTAACATATTTGTTCTCATTTTCGACATTAGTGTTTTTTCAACTCATCCGAGCATTTCGAACAAATTATGCTGAAATTTTTAATGATTTTAAAATTTATTTCACTTCAATTTTATTTTTTCCTTCATAAATTTCAAATCTGTAAATACCTCTTCAGATGAAGGAAGTATGAAGTTATAACATTCACCCAGAAACCACATTCAAACAAACATTCCCTATAAGAACATAGGCCGTGGTCGGATGTAACCTGAAGTACCGAACGTTTCGTCTGCTACCGTGAAAGACATCATCAGTGGTTGACTGCGAAGACCAAACTTATATTTAGAAGTCTCAGCAACGATCGGTCGCTACCGCCGGAGTCAATCAAATGATAACAAACAAGCAAGGTATGATGTAAGGATGAGTAAGAGGTATTGAGTGGATCCTATGGTTACTAGATTATCGCCTCTTGATTTCCTGTGGAGATATCTAAAAAATAAACAGAACACAGCCTGAGTTTCAAAATATTTGGATCTATGAATTGTCTTCTCGGAAATGTTTCAGAATGTGCGAGAACGATTCAAAATCTTCATTATTGCATGAATGTGAAGAGTTATCAGTTTAAATATTCAAATAACGAAGCAGTTCTTCAAAAGTTGAACACATTGAATTTTCGAACTATTTTTACCAAACTATCAGATCGAGTTTGGAATTTGAACATCGCTATAGAGATAATTTCGATGGCTCAAATGCCATTCGAATGTTTTGAAGTATTGTCTGTCTTCGCTGAAAGGTATGAGAAGAGGAGTCACAAATACCGGAGAAGAGTTCCAATTCGACCAAAAATCGACAGGTTGGAAATCTAAAATTTACAGCTGTTGATAACAAAAAATTCGAGCTGGTAGGCCGTGGTAAAATAGAACTTCAGCAAACGTTTCGTCTGCTTTGCGACAGACATCATCAGTGCGAGAAAAAGTGTCATATCTCAAAGTCTCAGCAATGACTTAGAGAGTATCTATAATTTCAGAGTGTGGTGTGGGTGATTATGAGAGTGGTGGTGGGGCGATGGCAGGGTGTCCATGCAAATGCTCACTCCTGATTCTTCCACACTTTTGCGTGATCGTTCTGAATGCCCCGCACCGATACTAGATTGTTCCGATTGGTCCACGTTGACAAGGGAGCTACTGGTAGGATGTCAGAGATGTATTCTAGTCCATTTCTTCTCTTCTTGAGTACTGGATACCACGTTCAAAGTAGGTGTACAAGTAACAGAGTACAGAAATGGACTAGAATACACCTCCAATTCTCACCATTAGCGTATCTGTCAACAACGTGGACCAATCAGAACAACCTTATGACAGTGCGGACCAACCAGAACGACCCAGCAAACATACTGACCAATCAGGAGTGATACGAGTGAAAATGTAGCTCGCCAGTCAGTCGTTGCTGGAAATTTTTGATCAACATTCCGAGAGTGGTTCATTATAACAATATCAACAGTGGCATAGAGACTCGCATTATTGAGTTGAATTTTTCGGGACTGTCACTTCAAAACGTGAAAAATAATTTATTGAAAGATGGTGAGCTTTTTATAGATTATGTTCTTAGGAGGGATCCGGAAAAAGTTCATCTTTTGAAAAATTGGCAGTGAAGATTTACAAATTTACATCCACCACAGGTCCTGTCTTCACTGTTTTTTAATGGAACTACAATTTTTTCAGGGTTATTGTTTTCCCAAACGGAAATATGAATGGAAAAAAATAAGACTTTTCGTTATTTATAACTTTCTCACGAATTAATTCAATAATTTGACAGTTTTGAGTGATACAAAGGAGATAAGGACCTATGAATAATTAGTTGAATGTTTGTTAGAAGATGTGCATAATTTATAGATATTCAGTAAATTGTTTCAGGAAGACTAGATGATGATTCTTTCTGGTTGAATGTTTGGAAATTTGAATTTTCCACTGAGATTCGAAAATCTATACTCTAGAATAGACTGTAGACACAAACTTTTATCACTTTTCATCTGCAGAACATTACAATGTGTTGGTATAGTTCAAAAAATAATGTTTTTTCCCCAAATAAACTTATGGAGTATTATCTAGACTAATTCATTATTTATGTTCAAAACCACACAAATTTCGAAAAGCAACCTATTTGATATTCCGCACTTACTCAATTTTTTTTATATTTCTCTTACAACTCTATGTAATCTCTTTGCATTTGTTAACATGGGACGTTTCTGGCGAATATTGAGCTTATTATTATTATTACTCTACTTGTCTTGATCCTTTTAGCGATTCTGTCGATCGCACTCCAAATATTTGTCATTTATAAGTAAACTTTTGATAACCTTGTTTACATTATTTCAATTTTCGTAGGAATCTTTTACTTCATTGAACATAAAATACAGTCTACGTTTCTCGCTAATAATATTGTTCTCTACTATCTGATGAATTTTTAAATTGGATAACAACAATTTTTTTTCTATAATATCAATTTGGATTAGATTTAGATGAATAAAACTGATTAACTTATTGACTAATTTTAGTAATGATAATCCCAATCGGTATGTTCTTGAAATATTTGGTATTTTTAGTGTCATATTTAGCCAGATATCACCATCAACTAATCGCTTAGATTACATCAGGTAACGTGTTAGATTTGGTTTAGTAAAAATTTCACTATAGGAATCTTTTATTCTTGATAAATTTGTAATGAAAGACATTCACCTTAAGATATTTCACCTTAAAATTCCTTCAATGAGAAAAACGAACTGAAAAACACTATTCAACATACACTTTGAAACATAGCGTTAACAAAGGATAATAACTGACGAAACATCTAACACGTTTTGAGATGACATAGGTAGCCAGTTCCTCTAATCTATGGAGCGTTTTCTTATCTCTGCTGTGTCATAAATTTATTAATTTATTAGTACTGACAGTCGTGTGCGATATACTTTCAAAGAATTTATGGAAACCAACAATTACTGGGTAAGAGAATATCCGTGAATTAATCACGTTATTTTCTCGCATGAAACTGTATTTATGATTTCTATATGGTCCTACTAGCGACCCGCCTAGGCTCCGCACAGGTGCAATGCTGATATTAAATTAAAATTCACCCAGTGATGAGAGGATAATTTTGTTTTATGGACGTGCCTTTTTCCTTCGCGGCTTGCACCCCAGTTGAAATATTTAAAAATCCTTTCTTATTGCACATCTACAATATTGACCGAACCTACATACAAAATTTCAGCCTCTGAAAATATACCTGTATAGACAAACAATAATGAAAAGATAACTTTATTTTATGACCGCGCCTTTTCCTCCGCGGCTGGCGCTCCAGTTGGAATATTTAAAAATCCTTCCCTACTGCACATCTACAATACAATTGGATCTCATTGGTTGTAAACTAATGTATCTTCTGAAGAAGCCAGTTCGACTACTGGAAGCGGGGATCTCGCAAGGTGCAGTCCTTTCACCACACCTCTATTCAGTATATACCGCAGACGTGCCCAAGCCAGAGAATGGCTCCAACAGGTTGGCTCTCTACGCGGACGACACGGCCCTGCTAGCGAGATCAACCAGCAATGCGCATATTACTAGATATTTGCAGCAACAGGCTGACAGATTAGAGGTGTGGGCCAATCTGTGGAAGATCGGTATAAACCCTGACGAGAGTCAGGCGATACTGTTCACCCGGAGGTTCGGCCAACCAGAAGGCAACGTCATCTTTAACGGATAAGAGATTCCGTAAACCAATAAAGCAAACTACTTGGGGGTCACCCTAGATAAGAAATTGATATTCAGTTCTCACGTAAGAGAAAGAATTGGAATGGCAAGAAGAGCTAAACAACGTCTAAATCCAATAATAGGTCGCGAAAGCAATATGGGCCTCAAAGTCAAATTGGTGATGCCCATGATACCGTATGCTTGCACTGCTGGGGGCCATTGCGCACAGATATACAGAAATCAGATCTAAAGGTATGTCTATGCGCAATGGCCCCAGGCCATTGCGCATAGACAGAGATCTAGACCTAAACACGCATTATGTGGACATGTATATGAGAGAACACGAAGAAAGCGTGTTCGATAGAATCAGATCGCATAACAATACTGCGCTACAGGATCTACAAGATGCGCTGAACAGGGACGACCCCAGATTCCGAGAGAGGGATAAACACAGATGGCCCACTAATCAAAACCAATGACCATCCCCGCAAGTCGCCGTCAGGCAACTACGGTAATTACAAGGACAGGGAATACCAGATAACTTCTCTTTCAGCTGTTCACCTTACAACAGTTGACCGCAATTCTCTCTCTGGATTCACCGAGGAGCACTCGACAGAGACTCCAACACCAATAGCCGCCGGTTAGTTTAATGGGGGCGCCATGCTTAAATTCAGTTAGGCAAGCCACGACAAATGCAATTAACAGATAGGAAAGTAAAAGCACCTAAAGGCTGACTTTCGACCAAAAGAGGTCAGATGTCAATCTTGCTGAAGTACCCAGCAGCGGGATTGAGGACCGCTTCAGGAGAAGCGGAGGTGGATGGAATGGTGTATTAGGTTTTTCCCGCAAAATTAATTTTGTGAGGCAGTCTTGAATGTCTTGAGTCCTCCTAAATATTAACCTCGATATTCTTTACATTGATCCTCAGCTAACATTTCTTTTGTTTTGTCTGGGTAGTTTTAAAAATTATTTGCAGGCACTCCGCAGAATTATTCAGGGACGATTCTGAAAATGCGATAACGCACAATACTGATATTGTTTCTAGACATACTGATTCTCAAATTAAATCGTCCCAGACTGTGAACGCCTCAAGCGTTGAAACTCCTGCCTAATGAAGCATGTCATTATCTTTTTCATTTTAATATCAACAAGTTAGTAACACGAATAGTGATAATTGTAACCCGATCCACTCTGACCAGATCAGGTTAACATCCTTAATAAGAATTTCCTGTTAGAATCGGTTTTCCTGGTAAAAGATACCTAATTAGACATGATATTCTACAAATTCAGTCGGTTGTAATAATTGACACTGATGATGAATCTATTTACGGTAATTTCGAATGACTGCATGTCGAGATTCGTTGATATATTCCATTTCAGATTGTAGCGATTTCAACGAACTTGAGAAAGCTTATAAGGATTTCATTTTGAAAATGTTACTTACATGTTCGTCCAAACAAATATATTACATACACCTAGACGTTTTGTTGGATCATTAGCAAAATGAAGAAAGTTATCCAAATTTTTCAGATCAGATGCTCAACATCTCCAATTCAAGTTCATACTTTGGATACTATGGTAGCTTGTAACTGAAAATCATCCCGATTTAGATGTACGTAATACTAGGATAATACTGAAAATTCAAAAAATAAAGATAGAGACGCTTGAGAAAAGTACATGCTACATCCTCATTCGGTGTAATCTTTTGACCTACTTGTGAGAGCCTTTCAACCAATCTAGTGAAACTCTTTCAAATAGAACATATTTGAGTTTTCTGAGCAATCATTTGAAGTTTGTTAAGTCAAATATTTCAATTCAGTATAAACAAAAATGATACTATTAATGTTTCCCTGGTACTGATAATATCATCAATAATTTTGAAAAAGCTATTTGTCTCAAATATAATTTTATTCACTACGTTATTATTTTTCCAGAAATTATTGAGAATGCAGAAATAACCCCTTGCTTCAGAGAGTCATTGAAAATGCTCCACTTTTCAATATAGGAATGTCTTACCGCGCCAATTCGACGTAATGGCGTAATATATACTTTATCTATATTAAAACATTCGATTTAATTGCGGCAGCAACTTTGAACATACCTATATTGAATAATTCCATAGACTTACATCGATGTTGAGTGTGATATTTTGAAAAACTATATCCATCTAACAAACGAAGTAAACCAAATAAACATTGATGCGTGATCAAAGCATGATCATCACGCACATTTGCATCTATTTGCATCCTTACACCGGCCAGTCAGATTCAACTGCAATCGGCTGGCGGAATTCAATGTTTCAGGTATATCGCTACAGGATCGGACTGGTCAGTTACGTTTTAACGCCTTTGGTATGTACAAATACGGTATTTTAAAGTTTAAACTATATAACTATATAAAATATCAATTACTGATACGGCTGAAGAAACTGCTAATTTGTGTCCCTACACGCCACCTAAAAATGTTCCTATACCCAACCGCATATTAAAAAAAGAGAAAAAAATAGGTTGTTCCTTAGTGCAATTCTGTACAAGCAGCCTTGTCTGGAAGATCACGTGCACTATGCATGATAATGTTTTGGAGCACAGTGTGTAAAAGCCACATGAAATAAATCCATTATTTTGGTTATACTGTACATATTAAAAAAAAATCCTGAAACTCGCGAAACTGCCTCTTTATTTTACTTATTGTTCTTTGAGATATGGGCGGTAAATTAGGAAATTTCTCATGAAATAGGCGAGCTATTTCCTGTTGTGTTCGGGTTTTATCTCCGTATACCAATCATTTGTAAAACTGTTATTTTATGCATTTCCGTTAATCTAATCATTTGTCAAACTTGAAGTTAACAAACTTTAAACTTGAATTAAAATACTGACAACTCAATGCCTTGTCAAAACACTTTAACAAGGCGTTTCAAACTAACGTTGCCACGAAAATAATCTACAGTTTTTTAAAGGATACCATCTGAAAAAAAACATTGCTATCGTTTTTGCTTACTTTCTTATTATCAATACATCATAATGAAATAAGTTCTGAGTATATTACAATAAGTTTTGAGTATATTTTATCGAATTTCGGTAACCACATGCTTTTAATTTATTTTATCATAATTGTTGCAATAATCTTGAAAGCGATAACATTTTTGAATAGAGAATAAAGAGATCTTTCAAACGATATATCACAAGCCTATACTTCCTATTCAACAACTTGGGGGTTGTACCTTTCATTCGACGAAGATTGAAGATATGTCAAATTATAATTCAAATTTGACATATTTCGGGATTTTTTCAAAATATTTACAGTAACCGAAATAATGAATTTATTCCATTTGGCTTTTGCACACTCTATATCAACCATTGAACCATTAACTGTTAAAGAAGTTAAAAATTTTTTGATAAAGACGTTCATTCGACAGGAGAAAATAGTAGGAAGATCATTTTAAACACATCTGACGAAAGTTTTATAAAATTGTTTGAAATCCTTATTGTTATTCACGTTTGTAACAATACAGATCTGATTTCGAATGAAGATTAGCTGAAAAACATTTGTTCAGAAGCGAGTCAGCCCAATTTGCATGTATCAACAATGATCTTCTCAAAGCAGTCAACATTCTCCAGGATGTAGGGGTCATTATAAAAATGAAAAACCAGGTTTTTGTAGAACTAACCATCCTTTCCAAGCAGGTGTCCACCTCTTTGAATACCGACCACAGCACCTCCACTTGTTCCACCTGAAGACCCATATTGCTTTACACCAAACACAAAAACCTGCCAACTGTTGCTGTGGCTGCTAGCGGAGCGTAAAAAGTCGTTATAAAAGGAATATCAACACAGTGAAAAACATTAGAAAAATGCAAAATTGATTGTTACACCTCTTGGTCACATCTCGCCCCGTCATATGCCACCCCAAGCAAGGAACGATCTCGGCTGGCCATGCGCGACCACACGTGCTGCAGGTGACACATGGCACGCGCATGCGCTGTGCCGTCGCGTGGATGTAAATTGTGGTTACACACCGGAAAAAATTAGGCGGAAAACACGGAAATATTGTCGATTGAATTGATAGAGGTTCAAGTGGAACAATTCCGTTGGGATCACTCATCACTATAACTACCAAGCCCCCATAGAGAACACAATAAATATTAAGTTTGAAAGAGTTTTGTTGAGTATACTATCATTTGAAAGAACTGTTTACGATGTTAGCTACTTTCAAAACGATAGACCAGATTTAGTTGTCCTGTTAGTTCTTTCAGGACACCCGGTGAATATTTCACGAGACCTAGATTCAGAGATTCAGTCCAACATCTCCTGGATCTAAATCGGAGCTTCGTGAATCAATTTCAGTTTATACAGTGCATTTCTTTATTGTCCCCCCCCTTTTATTTTTTGGGAGAACTCAGAAAATTGAAATTTGCGATATTGAAATTAATGCATGAATACTTTATTTTGAAGTGAAATTGACAGGTGAAACTTTCAAGATGGCGACTGAGAGCCATCTGGGAAAAACGTTAAAAGGAAAGGTGGGTCTTATGACACATATGTTTGAAGCTCCTGACAAATGCTTCACAACCCTAGAATATAATGTCAATATCTTCAACTACCACAAAATGGCGGAACTTTCATTAATTGCCTGAATACATTGACATTTAACTACATAATATTAGTGGGATGGCGACGATTAGGGAACCTCTGAGCATGAATTCAAGCTGCATCAGTTGCATTCTTTTTTGTTTCTTCGTAAATTGGCAACATGTCAATTTTCTTGTTTCTAGTATAATTTGCCATATCTAATTATAAACTACACAACAAATAAATTTTTAAAAGTGACAGCATATTCATTAGCCTATTCGTTTAGGTAGTCCTAGCAACAGCTTCAATTGTTTGTCACGGATAACTAGAATAACAGAATTTAGTGCATAAGTATACCGAATAATTATTTGTTATTAGGTATGATCGTTTTTTGCAATGACTCATAAAAATAGAGAAAATAAAGTGAAAGTATGTGGCATCAAATTATTCGTAAGAAAATGATCTTTCACAAAAAGCCGACGAAACACCCCCTTTCCATTTGAAAAAATCAAGTTAACTGAAAAAATTCATATTTGCGATTGTGAAATAATTCTTCAGACGACTGTGAAGTCATAAGCCTCACAGTCGTAGTTTTCCCATGATACTTGATCAAGAATGAAGCGATTTACACGATCCATGGCATTCTAGATCAAAAAATAACATGATTTTATTTATC
>WOGR01007986.1:0-12086 GCA_015342045.1 Leptinotarsa lineolata | reverse complement strand
ACAAAATTTTTCCGGTGCATTGGTATGGTTTTTCTTTTTGTATCAGTCTCTATTCCGCTACTGTTTCTTATTTTTTGCTTCCGACATAATTTTATCTTCAAAAATGCCGAAGTAAAGAATCGAGTATTGAAAACTTACTAATGACACCACTCACAGTATTCACCACGGCACTTTACTTAGCTAGTTGCTAACTAAAATCACTTGTTTTCGTAATATCGTCGAATGACATTACTGGTTGGATGGCGCGCGCTTTTATATGAGACAACGGGCGGGCCTAGTACTTTCGAGAATGGTGACTAGAAACTTCTGGCTTCCCATTAAAGCTTACCGTCATCTATCGTACAGTTTGACAACTATCGGACAGGAAATAGTTACTGTCTAGTCCCCTAGATGGCGTTACACAAGGAAACGCGCGTTGAGCGTAAAGGAGCGGTAAAGTTTGTGTTAAAAGCAAAAAACTATTTTTAAATTAGCCATCGCCCCCTAAAGCGCTTCAACGCCCCCCAATCCTCTCTGTGCCCTTTACTGCCCCCCTATAGACCTCCAGCGCCCACAAGGGGGCGTTATCGCCCACTTTGAGAAAGACTACCTTAGACTATTTCAGAAAAATCATTCAGAAACACGCCATACCTGAGATGCTAAAGAGAAGTTAGGCCCTGGAGATCTTTTCTTGTTTGGCGCAGGTGTTGCATTATTGGCGGCACCTCCTGAGTTCGATCCTTTTCGTTTCCGCCTCTTGTTTGGCGGCCTTTGTGATTCTAAACGAACATAAAATCAGAAAAATCCATGAAACATTTATTCGACAGAGGGAGTATTTTTTCGTGCAGACATCTAATTGGTTCATCAGAATTTTTTTCATTTTTGCTATACACATACCGAGCACTTTCAAACAAGTTATGAATTTCGTTAGAAATATTTGCTACCACCCACTATACGCATTTATTTTTCCAAACTCCGGTTGAAAATATTTCCTAAATTTCTCAAAGACTGATCCTGCTAAATTTTTCCCAAGCCCTTATCTTACCGCAATTTAGAAAAAAAAAACAATCTGGCATTGACAAAAATTTTTAGAAATTCTCCTGTAGCAATTTGACTTTTTGACAGTTCCAGTACTCTCAAAGCATGAATGTTACTTCCCGTCTCCTTCAAGTTTGAGAGTTTATACAGTGAGGACGTAAAAAGTCCTCCCCCCCACCCTTAACTTCAATAATTCAGGTAGAAACGTACTACTTCTACTACTTTTTGGCATAAAAATGATTGTGGTCACGTGGCCTAGTATCAAGAGGACACCATCAACTTTTTTTTGTTGAATGTAAAGGGGGTCACGTGGCTCCTGGTTTTAAAGACCTTCCGATTCTCTATCCAACACCACTGCGTTTGTGAAAGCCAAGCCGTTTCAAACTGACAAGCGTTTGAAATTTGCTTCAAATATGTTACAAATAAATTAAAAACCTTTTTCTTTCGTTACGCTACCAGTCCTCTAAAATTTACTGACCAATTCTCTTTGTGACGATCCTGGTTGGATAGATGTTATTTCGAGCGGTCATTTTATAAGCTTAACCTAGGTTAAACTTTATACAACAGGTCGCACAGATCTTAAATCGGTAGGACGTGTCTCTTGGTTAGGAATAGCAAACATTTTTATTATTTTACTTTGTTTAATAGATATGGTTATATTGTATTTTTATATTGTTGCTCAAATCGAGGTGGACACAAATTCGTTAAGTTACATGAGGCATGAGACAATTCTCATGAGTATCAGTTATCGAAAATATATCAGCTTATAAGTCTATTACTCAAAATTACAGTTTCAAAAACTTACACATTTCGCCGTGACAATCAAACACTTTCGGATTACAACACAGCTTCCTACTTTCCGCACTTTTAAGGAATTCCCAATTGAATCTCCATTTAATTTGTTCATCTTAGGTCTCAAATCTACCCTTTTTCTATTTATAGCTCCATGGCTATCTGACTGCAACACTAATTCTCTAATTGAATCTTTAATCTTGAATCGTGAGTACTCAATCTTACATTGTTGAATCGAATGTTCTTGACTCTAGAATTCAATAGAATCTTTGTATTGAATACTTTTTTGTAGCATTGTATTTCTGAATTTAATGTTTTTAATGAACGGTATTGGCATATTTATATGATCTCTCCCTGCCGTCAAATATGGCCTAATTATCCCTACTCACGTTTTGGTGTATGTGAGAAAGAATCACTGGCTTACGACATCTAAATGTTTATGGATATTTCGCAACACGTGTTGTTTCTGGACCTAACTGGCCACGTGTGTGACCTCATTTACATGGTCTCTCACGTGTCAACGTATTGCAACATCATTGTTGAAATTTCCATTTCATTGGTCTAGTCATGTATTAATTTTCGATTTGAAAATTGGCCAATTTCTGTTGTTTTAAGTTGCTGTGGCGCTCCGTGTTCGAATGCCTAGAGTTAGGTGAGTGCATTTTCTGATTAAATATTGACTTTAGTTTTGAAAACTTATATATTTATTTATTGATATACATCTATATCACTGGGCGCTGTCACACCTTCAGTAGGTACGAGATATTGGATTATTTTTCATGAAACCGTGTTGAAGTAGTGTAATTTGATAATAGATAGATAAGGATTTCAAACACATTGGCGAAGTTGCATTTTGGAGAAACGTTGAACACTATGGGCCATAAAAGAGAGCTCCAAAACGTATTCTTTTTCTGGGTGGTAGCATTTCGGTGGTAAAGCAAAAATGAATAATCCTATAGTGCAATAAAATTGGTACCTCTCTTACCCGGCGGCGCTACCATCCTCTGCCACTTCTGAAATAACGTCGTTTTCAGGCAATCCCGGGGGCTCAGAGCGTAGGCTTTGTGCCTTGACATCAGCTCCTGCATTGGTTCTAATATCACACATAACTAAAAAGAAGTAAACAAAAACTCTTAACATCAGCGTACCTTACAAAAATCACCCGATAGTTCAAAGAGAAAAAACTAAACCAGGAATAACCACGACTGGAGATACTCACCCTCAAATAATTTAGTGTTGAGTTAGTGATGCCTTGCCTTGTGATATTTTTCGATAATTGCTCCAACATGCCGGGGTCTTGCTGCGAATGCATTCCCACCACCGTCCTCGGGATCAGCTCTCGATGCGCCCTTACAGCGAAATGCCACGATTTTATCCTCATCATGTCGTCAAAAGTGAATTCTAGAATTAAGCGGCCCTCTGTACACACCTGAATGAGAAAAATGTATCAAGACTAATGAATGAAGGAATCAATGAATTCCCGTTACAATGATATAATTGGACTTCCGCCAGAGAACGGTTGTGCCGATAACGACCGCCCTCAAAGATAAGCACGTGTATGTCGCGGTCGGAGTTTAGTCCAAAAGAGAGATGTATTCCAAAAAATAAAGTTAAGATCGAGTAAATATTGAGGTGAAAGACGTATTGAGAGGACTGGCGGCCCCCTACGCCAGTAACCAGGTTGGATGTCGACGAGGCCCGTCAGTTCTATAATAGTTTTAACAAATGTGAAAGAAAAAAGCAGAAATTCTACTGAAGAGGAGGCGGACTTATATGATTTTTTTTTATCCATAACAAAAATGTAAGAAAAAATAAATATGGTGGTAGCATTGCTTAGAGCAAGACCGCCGCGCCCTCAGACGAAGCTCCTGTTAATTATTAACAGGAGGAGCCTGGTCAAATGCGCCCGAGTGGGAAGCAACGGCCATTAAAGAGTAGAGAAAGAAAGAGACAGAGAGAGAAAGAGACAGAGAATAATGTAAGTACACAGAGTAATTTAAATTCGAGTCCACGCATTAGATATCATAAACGATAAAAAACAGTGTAGATTCAATTGACGCAAATTGGTTTTTTGGGTACTACTGAATTACTTTGATAGCAAATAACAGTTTGGCTGAAAAGCTCGTAAGCTAACTCAGAACTATTTTATAAAATTTGGTTTTATTATTCAATATAGTTCCCTTCGAACGCGACACGATAATAGCGGTCATACATTTTTTCGATACCACTTTTACAGTACGATTTATCTTTAGCCTCAAAATAGGCCTGTTTCAAGGATTACATCTTCGTCGGAGCTAATTTTTCCAGAGAGCATTCTCTTGAGGTCTGAAGACAGGAAAAAGTCGCTGGGGGCCAGATCTGGAGAACACGGTGGATGCGGAAGAAATTTGAAGCCCATTTTGAGTCAAAACGATCGTTTTCTGAGTGGAGAGCAACAGGTGAGCCTCGTCCAAAGCGCCCGTAAGCACAAAAATCGGCTGGAAAGGATATGGCCTCGGTATTTTGGGATGTGCGTGGTATAATATTCATCGACTATCTTGATAACCCACTTAGAGTGAGTTTTGAAGAAAATTAACGCGGCGGGCGGATGCGCCGGGATTATTTGAAATCTTCGTTTGACAGTGGCGTACGGTGGAAATTTCAAATAGTTTTATTTGGCAGCAGGACTCGAAACGAAATAAAATCGTTGTAATGGAATTTGATAATGAAATGATTTACTTGGCTTACCTTGGTAAACAACGGTTTACCATGATGTGTAACCATAGTGCACTGATCACAGTCCAGAGTAATACTAGTGTTGTGGAAGGACTCTTTTGGGTGCTTCATATTATAGTACAGATCAGTCACCCCACCTTCGAATATACTCCTAAAATACCTCGGAATTAACGTCCTTCCAATCGCTGAAAGTAAAAAAACAACCTTGATGAATTGCGTTCGAATTTTTACTTCAACAAAGTACAGCCTATACGAAGTCAATCTGAACGCTGAATAAAAGACTAAATGCTGTGTCTGATGGATTTACTAGTTAATACCAAATAAAACCTCCCCCATAAAAATAATGATTAGACCTCGTATGAATCTACCACGCCGCCCATGCCATACAAAGAAACTGCTGACGTTCGGTAACCATTTAGTTTTTATGCCATTCGAATTGACTTCGTATATACTATAAACAGAAACATATTAAATGAGAAATTACTTCAAAATGCTCAATTGATTAGAACATTTATATTTGATTGTGTTGAATTCATACTCACTGTATCGTTTAGGGCCATCTTCTAAACAAAATGCTAGGGTTAAGGAGGCGTCGTCTTCGAAAAACTCCGTTGCAAAAGAATCCCACCATAAATTATCACTATCCTGAAATTAAAATTACATTTGAAACGTTTTCTCGTCGTTGAGATCGAGATACAACAAACATAAATGAGTATAATGGAATAGAACGTAATTTATTCGTCATGAAATTCATATAATCAGCATTATTTAAATTTATCAGACTAGTCAAAAAGGTTGTGGTTTAGAATCAGTGTGTAAAAGCCAAATGGAATAAATTCGTTATTTCGGTTACTGCACATATTTGAAAAGATCCCGAGACACGTCAAAACGTAAAAATGCTACCCCTACCTTCAACCCCGTCGAATGACAGGTACAACCCCCAGTTTTTTAAATAGGAAGTATAGGCTTGTGATATATCGTTTGAAAGGTCTCTTCATTTTCTATTAAAAATGTTATCGCTTTCAAGTTTATTGCAACAAATAAGATAAAATGAATTAAAATCATGTGATTACCGAAATTCGATAAAATACACTCAAAAACTAAAATGTAATTCAAAAACGTAATGAAATATAGAATACGAAAAAAAACTATGGATGTTAACGAAGTAGATGTTCAAAATGTTCACCGCGAACGTCTTGGCAACATCCTAATCTCAAATAAAACTGCCTTCTAACATTACACAACATATCCGGCGTGACCGACCTAATCGCAAGCGTTATTCGTTCTTTCAAGTCATTCAACTCTGAAGGTTCAGTTTTGTTCACATTGCTCTTTACATATCCGCATAAAAAGAAATCTAATGATGAAAGATCAGGTTATCGCGCTGGCCATTTAATCGATCTTCGCCTCCCTATCCAACGATTAGGAAATGTTGTATCGAGGTATAGCCGGACATTAACTTGGTAATGTGGTGGTGCTCTATCCTGCTGAAACCATATTGTATTCACTGGAACATAGAGGGTTTCCTGGATCAGGATATAAATTTGCTAAACTTGGAAGCAGTGCCAAATATTTATCGTCATTCAAGTTACCCTCAATGAGAAAGGGACCAATGATATGGTTTCCTAAAATCACTGCCCAAACATTAACCTTTTGAGGGTATTCCGTGTATTCTTCTCCCATCCAGTGAGGATTTTCCGTTGGCCAGTAGAGGCAATTTTGCCGATTAGCATGACCGTTAAGAGAAACAGTACACTCATCAGAAAACATAACGTTTTCTAATTGGATGATATTGTTATCCAACATGTCAATCATTTGCTCACAAAATTTATTTCTTCTATCAAAAGCGTTACCCATGAGCTCCTGAGTAGGTATTATTTCATAGGGACGCATTTTATTTCTTTTAAACATGTTTACTATCGATGAATGGCCAACATTGAATGTAGTTGATGCCTGTTTACTCGATGTATGTGAGTTTACCTCAAACTCAAGAATCACATCTAATTTGAGTTCATCACTCATTGTATTGGCAGCTGCTTTTTTTATCTGCCCCACATGACCAAACTCGCGAAACTTCTTCACTATTTTGCTTATTGTTCCTTGAGATATGGGCGGTAAATTAGGAAATTTCTCATGAAATAGGCGAGCTACTTCCTGTTGTAGGTTTTATCACCGTAACCAATCTTTTGTAAAACTGTTTATGCATTTCCGTTAATCTAACCATTTGTCAGGCTTTAAGTTAACGAACTTTAAACTTAAATTAAAATACTGACAACTAATGTTGTAACATACAAAACAATTTGACAAGGCGTTTTAAACTAACGTTGTCACGGAAACTATTTATAGTTTTTTAAAGGACACCATTTAAAAAAAAACATTGCTATAGTTTTTGCTACTTTTTTATTATCAATACCTCAACATGAAATTAGTTTTGGGTATATTGCAATAAGTTTTGAGTGTATTTTATAGAATTTCGGTAACTATATGATTTCAATTTATTTTATCTTAATTGTTGCAATAAACTTGAGAGCGATAACATTTTTGAATAGAGAATGAAGAGACCTTTCAAACGATATATCACAAACCTATATTTCTCATTTGACAAATTGGGGGTTGCACTTGTCATTCGACGGGGGTTGAAGGTAGGGGTTGCGTTTTTCCTTTGAAGTCTGTCAAATTATAGTTTAAATTTGACTTGTTTCAGGATTTGTTCAAAATATGTACAGTCACCGAAATAATGAATTTATTTCGTTTGGCTTTTACATACTGTATACTATAATTCCAAAATACTAGGCACTAAATTCTCAAA
Source organism: Leptinotarsa lineolata (assembly GCA_015342045.1). NCBI lineage: Eukaryota > Metazoa > Arthropoda > Insecta > Coleoptera > Chrysomelidae > Leptinotarsa > Leptinotarsa lineolata. Next base: position 4,753 of record WOGR01007986.1, on the reverse strand, counting down.
AAGTGACTGAGGTTTTTGCCTAAATCTGTCTCTTATTGTGACGTACGGAAATTAAACGAAACAGATGAGAAAAAATGCTGATAAAATATATAGAATCACAATCTTGACATCAATTTTTTCTTTATAATGCAATAATATAACTGAGAATTCAGTGCCTACTATTATGGAATAGTACTGTACTCTTCAATAAATGAGGTGAATTTTCATTTTTCCCGAAAAATATTTATTTATCTATCGATTTCTATTTTGCCCCCTTCATTCAAAGTAGCCCCCTTAGATATAATAATACACTTGTCAGCATTTTTTCCAATACTCGAATCAGTTCTGATTTGCACTTTTCAGTATCTCCTTGAGCTTTTTCAGCGATTCTGTTTATATATTCTCGATCGTCGCAAAACGCCGTCCTTCCATGAGTCTCTACAATCTTAGGAAAAGGAAAAAGTCGCAAGGGGGCAAATCTGGTGAATACAGTGGCCGAGGCGTGATTAAGGTGTCGTTTTTGGACAAAATTGAACGGCCTTTCAATTACCTTCCGAATAACATTTTCAACATCAAAACGATAAGTAACATCGAAAAAATTATTTTCCCTATTCAATTCCAAACTAAAAGGTTAACCTGAACATGTAATTTTATCACCTTGTTACTGCTGAAGTTGTTGATAGTAACGTCGAAATTATTATGTAATAGTGACTATCAGCTTAGCCCTGTTTCAACTGGAGTTATTATCTGGTTTATATTTCTTCCATAAGCGGATTTAAATGGTGGTTTTGTTCTTCAAGAAGGGGGCTCCTTGTCATTGCGTAATACCAGTGCGACAGTTCCTCGATAACTTATTGGGTCGATGGGTTAGAAGGAGAGGTACTACAGAATGGCCACCCAAATCCCCCGATTTGACTCCGGTGGACTTTTTCTATGGGGATGGTTGGAACCCGATATTCTTAGGAAAGCTTGTTTATACCAGCGTATGCAAGTTAATATAAAATCAATAAATTACTTTTGGAGCGCATCATGCAAGAAAAATGAAAGAATGGAAAAATTTTAAACTCATACACGCTACCTCAGTTCTTTGCTGCAGCCTTTTGTTGAGTTCATATATTCGAAAATCTGGTTGGCCGAAATAAGGGGTGTGCCTCCTTGGAACAGGGAGAGATCTGAAAAAAATAAAAAAAGTCATCAGGATATAGGAATTCAAAATTATCTGAAAAAACAGTTCATTAAATATAAAACGGCGGGAACCCGAATTCAATCTAAAAAGTGTTGTATAAACGGTATTAAAACTTTGTTTTGACAGTGAGCGAAACTACAAAAGCATCTTGTCCTTGCCTGCGAATGAAAAAGTGAACAATTCCAGTTTTGACTCGCGAAAAAAGAGACGAAATAGAATCGGTGGTACGTGTCGTTAATGAGTGTTCAAAAAGCAACGCATTCCTCGAAACCATAGTGAACAATGTGACCGATGGAAAGGAAAATATCTCAATCAGAACTGACAGTGGCGGAACTTCAGAATAATTTTACTGAACTGAAATTAGACCATGAAAACAAAATGAAAGTACTGGAAAATGAAATAGAAGAAACAAATTTGGATAAGGTGAAGATCAAAGAAACTGTGGAGAAAATAGAACAGGAAAATAGAAAAGCAAACTTGAGAATATTTAGTTTCAAAGAAAAAAAATTAGGTGGGGAAATAATCAAATTTCTCAATTCCAAGATATCTTTGAATCTGAAAAATGAGAAAATCGAACTATGCTACAAAGTTGGCAAATGAAGTGTCACAAAAAATAGAGGAATATTCCTCAGACTGAAAAATAACGATATAAAGGAAGAAACGGGAAACCCAAGCAGCAATCGCTGCTTGGTTTTTGGTGTCAGGGGTGTTCGTCAGACATGTTAGAAATTCGTCCAGCTACTCTTCACCATGCTGCAATACTACGAAACATAGCTTTGACATGATCAGTTCCACACATACATCACTAAACAGTATTTTCTACAACTGCCTTTCAAACAAGTTTCATTCACGTTGTTTTCAAATAAAGTCATACATGACTTGTGATGCGATCGACGTGGAATCCCTGCAGTAACATATCACGCATCTCGAACGGTTCCCAGATTCGGACGGGGGTAGTCGGGGAGGTGGTGGCGAAGAAACTTCAACAGGTGTCCCATTTCCTACGCCGCCTCCAAAGTTTATGTAAAGGAGCGGATGACGCGCCGCCAAGATTCGATATGGACGGCCAAGTCGTTTAACCACATCGGTGAACTAACGCAGAGCTTATCGTTTCTCATCACAACTATTATTCTCTCCAGGAGTGGGATACTTAAAATAGTAGCGTCAACGAATACGAGTTATACAGTGATAATTTCCGAGGCAACGTTAGTTCAAAACGCTTCGTCAAATCGTTTTGTATGTTACAACATAAGTTGTCAGTATTTTAATTTAAGTTTAAAGTTCGTTAACTTCGAGTCTGACAAATGGTTATATTAACGAAAATGCATAAAATAACAGTTTTACAAATGATTGGTTACGGAGATAAAACCCGAACACAACAGGAAGTAGCTCGCCTACTTTATGAGAAATTTCCTAATTTACCGCCCATATCCAAGGAACAACAAGCAATGTGGGGCAGATAAAGAAAGCAACTGCCAATGCAATGAGTGATGAACTCAAATTAGATGGGATGCTTGAGTTTGAGGAAAACTCACATACATCGAGTAGACAGGCATCCACTACATTCAGTGTTAGCCATACATCGATAGTAAACATATTAAAAGAAAATAAAATGCATCCCTATAAAATGATACCTACTCAAGAGGACATGGAAGACGGTTTTACTCATTTTTGTGAGCAAATGATGGACATGTTGGATAACAATATCATCCAATTAGAAGACGTTATGTTTTCTGATGAGTGCACTTTTTCTCTTAACGGTCACGCAATCGGCAAAATTACCGCTACTGTCAACACACTCTACATACTGTTTTCTATCAAGTAGGTTATTTTATATGAGTTGTGCCAAATTGGCTGAAAAACAAAATTCCGATAGACGCTTGAGAAAAAGGAAGAAATCTATTTGGTCAAAAGCTTTTTGCATGTCTGTATAAATGACGTCAACCTGCAATTTTCCATCCAAAGTTTCAGAAAGACATTGTGGAAGACATGCAAGATCAGTTATACATGACTTGTTTTCTACAAACCCATGATGATCATCTGATATATTTCAGATTGGAATGTAGATATTGGAGTATAATATTATTTCAAATAATTTAGAGTAATCACTCAGTATTGAAATGGCTCTACAGTTGAAGGTATACTTCTAAGGATCACTCATTTGTTTCTAAGTTGCGTCATGTTGATTGATTTTTAGTAGTTGTCTTTTTGTCAACCCCATTTCTTCAAGACTATCAGATTATTTTTCTATTGTTGAACATGTGAGTAACTTTTTAAATATGTTATATTGCTGCATCCTCTGCCGGAGATAACGACAGAGAATCGCCCGATATTTTAAAAATATGAAAAAGGGACTCTCACGTCACGCAGACTCACTGAATCTTTCGAAGTTTCTAACGCTATAAATTACTTAAAAGACAGTACGGTGATTGATAGCAAAATACCCCGCAATAGTTCGAAAAATATATTCTTGCGTAACTCAAAATGTATGCTAAAACTTTGATCTAGAACGCCTTACCTGTAATACGGATTTCCGAATGGCGAACAATAGAACGGATCGTTGTGAATGAGCGGCACCATGGGACACATCGGACCTCCGGCTATCCCCCCGCGGCCGCCGGGCTGGGGGGGATGGGGGCCCGGAGCGCCCACCAAGGTCTGCGCCCCGTTACAAATCGTGCTGGTATAGTCCAGGAGCGAGTCGATTTTACGGACGCGCACAGGCATCAGAATCGGTCATGTCCGAGATATCGCGGATTCCCGAACACTCACTTATACGGAGCGAGTAGTTTCTACTGAAACACCCTGTAGTTTCATCTTTACTCAAAGTACATATCCATCACTGAGCTATTTTATTATGGTTGTCGTCGGCACACAATCCATGGTGAATTATCTGATTAGAATACGAAATTGCATTAGTGCCCCATTCGGCTTTTCGGTTTTGATCAAGTGCAAATGTGAGATCAACTTCAAAAACAATTATCATTTAAATTATCAATATTAACAACTTTATGGCAGTAAGGATGGTGTGTTTTCCTCTTTCTAATTCTTATTGCCGTTGCTTCTCATTCGAGCGCATTTGGCCAGTCTCCTTCTGTCCAATAGTTAACAGAAGCTTCGTCCGGAGGGGTGCAGCTGTTTTGCTTAAGGCAATGCTGCCACCCTAAGTTTCCTCATTCGCTTTTTCTTTTATAAAAACACTTCATTATTTTACTGTTCGCCCCCTTGTCGGGAGGCCTTCCAATTCTGTTTAAATGTTTAAAATTAACCTCATCGAATCCGTCAACATTCAGCTTGGTTACTGGCGTAGGGGGCCGCCAGTCCGACATTCACGTGCCATCTTTGAGGGCGGTCGTTATCGGCACAACAGTCCACTGCAATCGGTGAGGAAGTCCGATTACGTGTTTGAAAGCCAGAGAAATTGTATAACAGAATACATCCAAATCTGTTACAGTTCTTTTGTTACCATATTCATTTAATAAGCCTCAAGCCAAGGACGGATCCAGAGATCCAAAGGGGTGGCGGAGGGGGCGTCCCCCCCTCTTCGAGATATCGCTCGTTCACCACCCAACGACCCAACATATCCTA
>WOGR01007985.1:0-12086 GCA_015342045.1 Leptinotarsa lineolata | reverse complement strand
AAACGCATGTGTATAGATCTTCATGGGGAATATTTTGAAAAACAATAAAGTGATTTTCGATGATTAATATTTGTTTTTGTTCTTTAATCCCGAAATATAAAAAGCAACATAATAACATATCAATTAACAAATTGGATAAGAAACTCAAAGAATGTGGAATAATTTGATGGAAACACTTTATTTACACAAGAACTAAAGCACTCGACGAGATACGGCTAAATATTGATTGAGTCATATTCGACATCGGCAATATACTCTCGATCTCTTTTGATTAGAATTCATATTCAAATCCTCAGGTATGACAATCAATTGGTGTAGCTTCGAGTTATAAGTCTCGAATAGCAACCAATATATTGGGACAATCCTAAAGAAACACCAATATTCCTGCCAACAAAAACCATCAGAGGAAGTATAAGGTCAGCTAAGGACTCCAGAAAACCTTTAGCAACATCTGGTGTATGCCGGATTCCTTGTCAATGCGGTATTTTGTGATGTGCGTACTGTAATATCCATCGATTTTCTTTCTGCCTCGAAACACTCCAATATTTGAGCGTTTCAAGGCTGTTCGAGCGTTTCAAGGCCGAAATTGCAAAGAAACGACCGCATACAGCAAAGAAAAAAAAGTGTTTCATCAAGGCAACGCACTCTGTCACAAGTCAATCAAAACAATGGCAAAACTACATGAATTGCTCCCACATCCACCGTATTCACCAGATTTGGCTCCCAGCGACTACTGGTAGCCAAATCTACAATAGTGGTATTGAAATGTTAGAGCGGCGCTGCAATGGAGACTACAGAACTTCTCAGCTTACGTGTTACATCGTAATAAGAATATTATTATATCTCAGATATTTCTACACGCTCCTGAGAATGGCCTATAAAGATATTCTAAAAATACAGATGAGTGAAAATTAAACACTTCTCAGATGGCTATTGTTGAGACTGAATCGTGAAAAGTCCGATATTCATATTGAAGTGTATAAGCAATATTTCGCGTTGGAATTTCCAAACCATATGGTAATTTACGACATGTTTAATTTTTTTCTAGAAATCAACTATTGCAGAATAGATAATAGACGAATAATGTATTCCATTGATTGAAACGTTGCTTGACGACAACACATAAAATGTTCCATGTTTGATAATTTATAATATATTGCTGATAAATTGACAATAAAATAGTTAAGAGGTCACGGCATGTCACCAGTCTAATCTACAAACTCGGTCTTAATTATTTCAGGTCGTGGAATGTTGGATAAATATCGTAATGGCCGACGAAAAAGCTAATTTACGTAATTTTTCAGACGATAAAATGTCAGTGGAATTCCTGACCAGCTGTTCGGTTAACACATAGCTGGATGTGTTGGAATGAGGATTTCCTTAGCAAAATGAATAAAGAACATGTCAAATGAGCTGATACTCAACTAAAAACAATGTGAAGATAATTTGATTAATATCAATTAGGGGAAAACTGTTGTTTATCCACTCACAGAAATCAAAATCACTCACCTTCTCCGATGTTTCTATGCAGTGAAATCTATCAAACTCCTGCCAAAAATCAACTACATTCCTGGCTAATATCACGATGGACACTAAAATATATTAGACGGATATTAGTTCTTCCAGAGAGTAAATTCTCAGAAATGACATTTTGATTAAAAAAAACAGCAAATAAGCTCTTCATTTTTCGACATAACCTTCTTCTTGCTTGATACATCTCGTCTATATACAATATCAACAAGGCATCTGGTGCTGAAGAAGTACCCGCCATCGTACTTATAAAATGTGCAAATGAACTGGCACCAGTATTTTGCAGACTTTTCAACCTATCTCAAAAGAAAGGGGTGTTTCCTTCTTGTTGGGAGATTGCTCGCGTTTAGCCTTCAAAATAACTATAGACCAGTCGCTTTGCTAGCAGTGATATTAAAAATCATGAAGAAAGACGTAAACCACCATATCCTCAAATGTTTGGAAGGCTTCAACATCTTAAGCGATCATCAATATGGCTTTCGGAAACAAAGATCAACAGGCGATCTTCTATCGTATGTCATCCATATTTGGAATAACGCAACCGAGAATCATGGTGAGTCAAAAGCTCTTACGCTTGATATTTCTAAGGCTTTTGACCGTGTGTGGCATAAGAGTTTGCTATCCAAACGTCGATGCTATGGCTTGCCGGATTATTTTTGTGTATGGCTCTCAAGTTTCCTGAAAAAACGTTTCCTGCAAGAGACCGTCGATGGATATCTCTCAAATTCTTTCACCATCAACGCTGGTGTTCCTCAAGGATCCATCTTGTCTCCAACCCTCTTTTTATTGTACATCAACGACCTATTGAAAAAAATGAAGAATCCAATATATTGCTTTGCTGACGACAGTATAGTTGTCTCGCCATTCCATTTGGATACCAGGTACTCGGGTGCGAATGCACATCTTCTTCACCGGCAGCAGGAGGTGGCATATCATTACCCTGCAGTAGACGCGCCAAATTTCATTACATTAGTAAACGCGTCCGAACTCGCAGTCCGATAACAAAGAAATGGTGCAGTTACATGTAAAGATAAGTTTTATTACAAAACTTTCGAATTATAATCAACATTTAACTTCTAGTTAACTTAAATATCACATAAATGTATAAAATGTATAAGAACACAAGTTAATCATGCAGAAAAATATTTTATATAGTCTTATGTTCAGTACGACTTTCTTGGGAACAATTATTACAAACAATTTTTGCATATTCTAAACATAAATATATTTACAATATACACAAAAATATTCGGTGGGCCTATTTATCTTTGAATCACAAACACAGAAACGTTTTTTTCTGTTAGATGTCGGTTGAACTGGAACAGTTGCTTTTTCTATACCGCTTAGTTCCTGAAGTCGAAGTTTTAAAGTTTTCGGCAAATTTGGTAATGTTGCACGTATTTCTGCGTTTAATTTTGGCAGTGGGATTATTTCCAGAATAAATTATGAGGCTGTTCAGCCCAGCAACGTTCATCATATTTTAAAATATAACGAGTGGCCATCTTCTCGTGTTTCTGGCAACGTTATATTGAGCACAATATTTGTACACCACGTCTACTCCACATTTTTTAGTATCATACCATTCAATAATTTCTGGCTTACCACTAACTGGGTTTATATCATCATCTTTGTGGAGAGAAAAAATCAACAGAACATTTTTATTGCGCTTCGGTATATAAGATACCAGCGTACAATTTGACCTAAATGCAAACATACTGGATCCAATTGGTCTCTTTCCTTGTACAAACTCAGGGGGTGATTCTCTTTTATTTTTGCTTATTGTCCCCAATGAAATGAGTTTGTGTGAGTTGTGACCATCAGCAAGAGCCGAGCTCGTAAACCAGTTGTCAGTCGTTACATTACGTTTTGATCCAAATATAGGTTCACACGAACGTTCTACAATGGATTTGGCAGTATCATTATTTTTTGTACGGACCATCCGGTTGTGTACCTATATTGACCTATATAGACCTTGGGGCTAACTTGATGAGCTGTTTGCGCTTATCACGACTATACATATAGATCATCAAATCGTATGTACCGTAATAGAAATCTAAACCTGCCTATACTCATTTTCAAACGAAATGCTTCTATTCCTGTACCATTGGTCTTCCAGAGATCTTCAGTATTGAGACGATTCGTTTTACGAACATTCGCAAGGTGAAGCAAGCCTAGTAATGCTTCAATTTCTGGAACATCAGTTGGTTTGTGGTCCCTTCCTGTTTCTATTTTTTAATTAGTGTACATAATTATAGTATTGAGAATTTTGTTACTGAAAAATGTGTTCCATATATCGATAGGAGATTTTAAATGTTGAAGATTACGAGGTACTCCTGATGAAACTTTTACCAAATTTTCACTTCTCGTTTTTTACTTGTTTTCTCGATTTTTACTTGTTTGGTTTTGGGTGCACAATGTTTTCTCTACTTGGTTAATTCATCTTCACCGATAAAAAAGAGCCCATTTTTATCAATCAAATCATCAGTGTTTTCATGCTCTTGTTCATTCTTCGTTTCATCAAACTCCTGTTTACTGTTTGAATCATCAGTAAGATCCTCAACGGAATCATTTTCACTTTCAGATTCGCCAATATCACCTCCTCCATAAGTTATCGATGCCGGTTCTGTTCTCTTTCATCACCATACATCTGTACAAAACATTAATTACTTGAAGGGCAAATCTAATATTATATTAATCTATTTTACCTCATTTTCGAAATTCTGCCTTGGCAAATGAATATAACTTGAGTATACGCGTCGGACTGACAGTCCGAAAATTTTAATATCTCTTATGCGACTGAACCCTGAGCTGAGCAGTTCAAGGTTAGTGTACACACAAAAATTTCAAACAGATACCCAAAATCTAGCCAGAGTGACGTTTTTTAAATAAAAGTTATCAGCGCAGGACTGGTACATCGGACTCTCAGTACTGGCACGTCTACTGCAGGGTTAATGAGAATCTGAAAGTGATTTCGAATTGGGGTGAGAGTAACCAAGTTCAATTCAATGCCACGAAAACCCAGGAATCGGTTTTCTTCAATGAGATGAATGTCTCTGAATCGGATTTAATAATGTCAGGACATTCAATTCCACTCTCTGCTTCGATGAGTTTAATAAGTGTTAAAATGGACACTAATATGTCTGGGCACAATCATGTTGCTGGAATTGCAAGGGCTGCTTCTCAAAAGCTTGGAACACTATTCAGAACCAGAAAAATGTACACATCTCAGCAACTTTTGATGCTTTATAAAGCTAAGATCAGACCTTCATTGGAGTATTGTTCTCATGCATGGAGCTCAGCCCCTAAGCATACCCTGAAGCTACTGAATTCTATCCAGAAAAGAGCCATCTCACTGATGGAAGACGCGAACATCACTTGCAACCTTGATAGTCTGGAACATCGAAGAAATGTTGGAGATTCGTCTCTCTTCTATATGTACTCTCACGGAAAGTTTTCGAGTGAGTTGGCACATCTGATTCCACCAAGAGCGGTACGTATCAGAAATACGCGAAGGACTGTAGCTGCTCATCGTTTCGAGATTCAACTCAGTACACCTCGAACTTCACTGTTTGAGAACTATTTTATTTGGAGCACCGCGTTCACGTGAAATAAACTTCCTGAGAACGTTTTTTCAAATGGATTCAATCTCCAGCGATTCAAATTTAATGTAAATCGCTACTTTCGCACAGGCACCACTCTTAGAGTGCCTTGAGGATTATTTTTCTGCAGTGCTTGTGTTTTGTCTTAAAAAAAGAAATGTTTTCGATAACGATCTCAAAAGATCCAAATAACCATATTACCACTACAGTAGACTGATGTGTTGCAAATACCAGCTTGACAGGCCATCCTAGACCCCTAAGAGTTTTCAATTTCATTGCACTCGACCTGAGAAAACCAAAGATCGAATAGTTTGATAATCCATGGTCTTCAATGTTGTTGAATATAACGCCTCACATTGCAGCTGCAGGAGTAAAGCGACCACTGCGATTTTCATGTGAACCGTTTCCAACTCGGCGACATAGTTGTGGGCACCTCGTTCAGTGTCTAAAATTGAACTGAGTTCATCAGCCTCTTGGGCAGCTACCTCAAAAATACATGTTCCAATTCCTGCTCTCTCAGGTTCATGAACCATGTAAAGAAGTGGATCCGAACTGCCGATGTTCTCATAGGCTCCAACCGGTACTATTATGTTTTCTCCTTGCTATCGGGAAAAGTATAACTGCGAAATTGATAATTTGAAATGAATACCACGAGAAAACCTTTTAAAGAGATGATTCAAATAGTCATAATGTCAAAATAGAAATGAAGATTATTATTATCATTAGTCTCTTATTTTTCGTGGAACTCTACATTGATCGTTTGACGAAGATTATCAAGTTGGGTATTGATGTTCCAGAAAAGGTTCTTTCTATCATCTCCAAGACTGTCACCGATACGATGAAAATTATGGAACTGAATGTATAATATCTATCCCACGCTTCATGTTGAGAGGGTAATTCAGTGTAGATTTATAGCTAGTCAGAATAACTATCTCTGAATACAGGGATCATTACAAGATGAGTAATTGCTTAAAATTACTCCCAGAAGACGGTTTTTTCCATGATATCATTAGAATCACCCAGACGGGATAATTAGGTTTCAGATGAATGGGACATCAGACACTGTTTGTTCATCACTAGAAATGTCACTGAAAAAGCTCAATATATCAGTTTAACCTTCGCAAGCAAACAAATTATGGGGAACACGGAAGTTACCGGATAAATTTCCTTACTTTACTGATCGGATATAGAATAGTGGACTGTGTTCGGCCATTTTCTGCTATTGAAAAAAAAAGGATAAAAAATTTGCACCAAATTCCGTGAAAAAAATGTAATCAAGTGCTCAAAACCACTTGAAATGTTGACAGTGGCTTACGGTGATTGTACTCTGAGTTAGAAAAATATTTGCGAGTGATACAAGCTTTTTACAAATGGTCGAAATGATGTGAATGACGACACTCGCCCTAGATGCTCCAGCACATCAACAACCTATGAAAATGTTGAGAAAGTGGAGAAAATTGTTATGGAGAATCATCGAATCACTATCAGAGAAGTTGCTGAGGATGTCGGCATATCAGTTGGTTCATGATATGCAATTGTTTTGAAAATTCCACACCTGTAATTTTGAACCAATCAAAATACGTTATTTTGACAAGTCACCACTGTAAAGGAGGTATTTTAGTGGAAATTTTTTTCTCGTGGGATACCCAACGGCGAATTATACTGGAAATTTTTTGACGTTCACAATAACTGACCATTTTCAACAGATTGGTTTTTATTTGTTCACATAATTTTTAGTTTTGATACATTTCAATTACAAAGCTAAGATGTTTTCTATATTCTTCGGACACCTCCTTTCTTCTTAATGGTGAAAATGCAGGACTTTGAATGTTTTCGATCAAGTGTCTATGTCTAATAAAATATATACAGTGCCTTCATTTCAAAACTTCCCACCCCTAGCACTTCGTTCATCAGGGAGAATTTGCCGTTGGCAAAAAACACGTTGATTTAGATATCGAGTGATATTTTAGGTTTAACCCCCTTACCCCTAGCTACCCCCACTTAATGATTTTAAATGGCACCCCCTATCTTATAATACATCATTTCAAAGATCTTAAAAATCCTCACTCAACCCCGTTTAGAGAACTGAAATTGGTGGATCCAATCTCGTAAAATAGGGCGAACAGAAAATTAATTATAACAAAATGCAAGAATTTATGGAACTGTTACCACCGACTCAATAACGGTATGTGTATGTCTCTTTTTCACACAGAGTTTTTTGCTTTTGCTGAAAGTCAGATAAGGGCACACAGTTACTTCGTGGCGTCAGTTACAATTAAATGGTGGAAACATTTATCAGAATTAGTTATTCCTGATTTTAAACTGTTTGTCAATTGCTGTCAGTTGCACTGACAGTAATACCAATCGTAATTATTTTTATTTATGGTGCTGAAGATAGGTGTGCTCGTAGGACAGCCCGGGTTTTTAATGAAAGGCATGCAGGCCAAAATAGGAGTCACCGATATGTTCTAGACCTTGTTCAAAAATTTGAAGGGACTGGTTCTGTGTGCAACAAAGCAGTAAAGCAGCCGAGATTTCTTACGGAAGTCGCACAGATCGAGATTTTAGGCCAATTCGCCGTTGATGGCTTTTGCATCACGATTATGTACCTGGTCACTAGTCATTGCTTTTTCGTAGTTTTGTTGGCCCAAAACAACACCGTTATCATGTCTGAGCCACCGTATTCACCAGATTTGCTCCCCTGCGACTTTTTCCTATTTCCAAGATTGAAGAGATCCCTGAAAGGATTGCGTTTCACGACGATTAAGTGTATATCAGAACTGTTTCGTGGATTGGAAAAAACGCTGGTAAATTATATCTAAGTGGACTACTTTGAAGGGGACAAAATAAAAATTGATGAATAAATAAATATTTGTTGAGAAAAATGAAAACTCAGCCTTTTTTTAACAGAGAACGTATTGCACATGCCAGACATAAAAACATGTTTGTGTGTTACTAAATGTCATTTCAGATGGTGAACGGTTGGTTACCATGAGTGGTTCGTTCTAGTCACTTAATCAACCGCTATGTAAAAGGTAAAACTTCCTCTAAACTTGAAAAGGTTGTTCTTTGTGAGTAAACTACAGAAAGTCAACTCAAAATCAGCATTTACTGCCTGACGATGGATAAATTGAAACCTTTAGAAAGTAATAAAATTCATAGTCGCCAACTAATAGTTTTTCTAAAATACAAACGGTAAGATTATTCTAGATCTCAAGAACATTCCATAAGATTTTATCCAAGATCATGACATTCATATATAAGATACAGGAACATTGAAAAATGGTACGAACTTCAGTCAACTTTTTTTCACCAGTTGAAAATTTCCTACGGAATATTTCCGCAGGAAGCAAACATTTCCAGACCACTATAGTTTTTAAAAAAGTAGATAAATGGGATCCAAACCGCAACACGTGTTTCGCTATACAATAGCTTCCTCAAGCATTTTCATACCGAATGAATCTTACCTAATTTGTGCTTTACATAATGACAATTCGAATCAAACGATGTTCTACTTAATTAATGACTAATAATTTCATTGTTTCATTTCACCTGAGTTTAGGTAAAATTCTGATTGAAAATTCAAACATTAATTAAGAACATTTCATCAACATATCAAATGAATATGAAATAAACTGATTACCAATCTCCACATTGGAAAAAACATTCAGAAGAGAAAAATAGTCTCATATTCAATTTGGTCTTTCAGTGAATTTTCAGAATTTTTGAATTGATTATTTTCTAAGTATTCCAAAAGAGTGAGTTTTGAATCTTTCTCTTCCAAATGTAACACTTCATAGTCGTGGTTGACCTCATTTCCCTCTGTCAAAAATGGTTTGCAAATGTGGAATAGATCTCCACATACACACATACACACACACACTGCTCACGTAGAGTATTCAACGGAAACGCAAAGAATTCGGAACAATCCTCTTGTTGTTCTAAAAAGTATCAAGTGGACCTAAAGACTCTAGAAAATCGGTTGGTGGGAAAGATGATACATTCTTCAGCTCCATGAACAGGTGTTTGAGTTCATTGAATAAGTAGGAAACATTCTCGTTCTGTTTCATCGTTAAAACCTCGTTCTTGAAATTCTTCGTCATGGAAATGCTATTCATGTAGCAAGTTATTGAATTATTTGATCCAATTTTCTTCGCAAGATTTTTAGGACAACCATATACTGTTTTGCAAGGAAGAATATGTTCCACAGAATCTGCATCAGAACCATTTCTCAAGCTGTAATCGATCCTTCCAAGTGATGAAGAGTTTCGTAGAGGGATCGATTTGGCTCTTGAAAGGGAACCAGAATCACGAGGACTGCAGCCCATATTTGGGGGACAAGAATGGACTATGTCCATTGACTGCACTGAAAAAAAAGGTGGATCAATCATTTGCGAATTAACCTTGATAGGAGACTGATGAATATGAATATATCTCTGCTTGTTTCGAAGAGCTTTTAGTTCCGTACTGAGATGAGTGCAATGCATGATCTCATTAAAATTATGTGAAGGAGGAATAGTTCCAAGGACCGAAGCAGCATTAGCACGTTGAATGGCATTCATTAAACTACTTTTATGTTCTTTCATTGTCTAGGAAACGTGCTCGTCATTTGGCCAATATAAAAGTTTCGACAAGAACTACATGTCAAATTATATACTCCTGATCTGTCCTACACTCCAAAATACTTGTCACCAAAACGAAAAAACCATTACTTGATGACAAATAATCACGTGATCATAATATTTCTCAAGACGTTTTCTGAACCTTTCTAAATATCATTTGTACGCCTCTGTCAGTCAACGGCAACAGCCTCTGAGAATTCCACGAATTATTATATTCCAATAGTGTCCTGTTTTTCCTTCCTCTAATACTTTCTTTCGTGAAGCTGTTTAATATTAATAAGCCAGGATTAATAAAAGTCGTGGTGTCATCACATATAGCGGGACACTCGTATTCTCGCACAGAAGATATTTAAATTTGCATATAAATCGCAATGAGCTCCCAACACGTTCCAGACATCCGTATCTGAATATACCATCGGCCATTAGAGCTCTGTGAAGAACTTGCTGCTTGATTTTTTACGAGGAATTGATTATGTGTTCCGTTTAATAATTCGTTTCAAGATGAATAGAAACCCTGGTGTTTTTACAGATTCGCATTTGTCAAAAACTATGAAAGGTTTACAAAACCGTAACACGTCTTGAATTTGCTCAGAAATGATACCTTCTTGTTCGAATTCACTATTTTTCTTTTCTATTTCTGAATTTGGGGTAATGGAACTGATTTATAACCTGAAAAACACGTATTCATGTGGGCATGGTGGGATATCTAATAATCTTATTAAAAAATGTAGTTATGGGCTGAGTTTTTCCCTGACAAATCTGATAAATTTGTCAGTTGAACAAGAGATTTTCCCAAATAAACTGAAGTTAGGGTTTATAAACCCAGAATATAAAAAAAAGTAATCCCCCTCTATTGAAAACTACAGAGGAATGAGTCTTCTGTCAAGCTTTATGAGTTGAATATAAAAAAACAACTGCTTTCGTCTTTAACTGTAAATAAGCTACTATCTTCAAGTCAGCATGGATTCACAAATGGCAGAAGTTCTGAAACTGCTCTGTATAATTTTCAAGAAAATATAACAACAGCTCTGGATGGAAAAGTCCAGATTTGTTGGTTATTTATCATTTTTTCTCGGGCATTTGATAGTGTTAATCATGACCTCTTGTACCTCTTGATTATTAAGCCTGAGCAATATGGTATAAGGGGTGTAGCCTTGAATTTATTGAGATCATACTTGAGTGATCGAGCGCAGAGGGTAATCATCAACCCAACTCAGAGCCAATCTTTCATAGTTGAACAGGGAGTTCTCCAAGACTCAATTCTTGGACCATTGTTATTTTTAATTTATGCTAATGATCTAATCAGCTTCTTTTTGATATCTCTAAGGTCCAAGTAATATCATATGCTGACCTACTCATAACGGGTGAAGATACTACTGAACTTGTGCTAACATCAGAAATGGTATATAATAAAGTAATGGAGTGGTCCAAAAAATATCTTTTGAGGTTAAATGTTTCTGAAACCTTTCGAAATTTACTTTGAGGAAAACAATGGAACGGTTTCAAATTTTTAAGGACAAAGACATGAAAGTACATGCTAGTGAAACGATCAAATTGCTTGGACTAACATTTGACTATAAACTGTGTAGGGTACCACATATCGTCATGCTTTGTAAAAAGTTGAGAAAACATTGTTATGCGTTGAAGATCTTATCAAATCATTGCTACGAAAACATCATCTTATTTACCTTTCATTATGCAAACATCTACTGCCATCTGTTACGAAAAAATCTTATTGATCCTTTATTATGCAATTATCTACTGCCATCTGCGATATGGTGTTTTTGACTGGGCTATATATACCTCTTGGTCACGTGTTCTCGCTTTGCGAAAATTTGCTGTGAGAATTATGGCAGGACTGAAGTGGAGGCAGTCATGTAGAAACATCTTTAAGCGACTAAATATTTTGAATGTGATATGCTTGTATCTTGTACATACAGTACATACATACAGTGTATGTATACATACACTGTATGTACATACAGTGTGTAAAAGCCAAATGGAATAAATTCAATATGTCGGTTACTGTACATATTTTTAAAAATTCCCGAAACACTTCAAATTTGAATTATAATTTGACATACTTTAACGGACAAACGCTACCGCTACCTGCAACCCCCATCGAATAACAGGTAAAACCCTTAATTTTTTAAATAGGAAGTATAAGCTTGTGGTAAATCGTTTGAATGGTATCCTCATTCTCTATTCAAAATTGTTATTGCTTTCAAGTTTATTGCAACAATTGAGATAAAATAAATTAAAGTCATGTGGTTACCGAAATTCGATAAAATACACTCAAAACTCATTGCAATATACTCAAAACTCATTTCATGTT